>PITA01011964.1:0-64243 GCA_004023965.1 Spilogale gracilis
TGGAAATAGAAAACTCATTTGGTACAAGAAAAATGCATTATAGACTTATGGGGGGAGAGTATCATGCTAACAGTTTTCTATACATGGAAAATACTCAGGTATGTTTTCCTGAGGTCTGACATTCATGGGAAACCTCTAGCCATTCAGTGATCACCTAAAGCCTGGGTCTTTTTTTTTTTCAAAAAATTTTTTTTTATTGTTACTTAAATTTTTTTTTCCAGTGTTCCAAGATTCATTCCCCATTCCCCACACCCAGTGCTCCACGCTTTAGGTGTCCCCAGTACCCACCACCAGGCTCTCCCATCCCTCCATCCCCCTCCCTCCAAGTCTCTCAGTTTGTTTCTGTGCCCAAAGTCTCTGTTGTTTCGTTTCTCTCCCTGAATTACCCTACTTCCCATTTACTTTCCTTCTCCCACTGTCCTCCAGGTTACCCCTCATGCACCGCAAGTAAGTGAAACCATGTGATACTTGACTTTCTCTACTTAAGCCTGAGTCTTTTTATTAAAAAACAGCGACCTAAGCGATGATACATGAGGACTAAAAGGATGAAAAGAGTTGCAGTTGTTTCTGGGTATTTCTTTACTTAAACCAAAAAGACTGAACAGTATGTAAAGTCTCTGACATATCATAGATTTAGATCAAAATCCATTTATCCATCCATCCATCCATCCGTCCATCCATCCATCCACCCATGCATTTATTCAACAAATAGTTATGTCAAACGAAGGGGTGTATATGTTACATTTTGCCAAAAAGTAGGAATGCCAGGATCCATTGCATGAAAAATGAGGCAGGCAGTTTTCATCTGAGGGACTGAATGAACAGGCTGTCTTGGGAGAAAGTGAATTCCTTGTCATGTATTCCTTCCTTCGTTCAGTAAAGATTTCTGTACTCCCTTCTTTGTGCGAAGTATTTTTCTGGGCACTGGAAATTTAGCAGTGGGTATGCCACACCCAGTTCTACTCCAGGAGAGTTTCTATTCCAGTGGGCAAAAATGAAATAAACAAATTGATTTCCCTTTTTTTTTTTTTTTTAAAGATTTTATTTATTTATTTGACAGAGAGAGATCAAACGTAGGCAGAGGGGCAGGCAGAGAGAGCAGAGGAAACAGGCTCCCTGCTGAGCAGAGAGCCTGACATGGGCCTTGATCCCAGGACCCTGAGATCATGACCTGAGCCGAAGGCAGAGGCTTTAACTCACTGAGCCACCCAGGCACATATCAAACTTGAGTTCTTGATAAGTGCTATAAATATAAAGTCAGATAAGGGGGTGCAGTGATGGGGGAAATTGGGGAGCTATTTTAGAAAGCGTGATCCCGGAGCTTTCTCTAAGGAGATGGCATTTGAGTAGAGTCCTAAATGCAGGGTAGGAGTAGACTGTGGAGCAAAGTGTTCAGGGCGAGGGGAATGGCAGGTTTAACGGTCTGTGGGGGGAAGGACCTGGACATTTGTGAAAAATAAGGAGCGCGTGGTTGGGAAGTGGTAGGGGAAGGTGAGAAGACTGGAGAGGACTCCAGGGCAAGATATGGTAAGGCCTTACAGGTTATAGGAAGGAGTTCGGGTTTTACTGTATGAGGGGAAAAGACCTCTAGAGGGTTGTCAGGCAGGGGGTTGATAAAATCTAATTTCTGTTTTAGAAGATTGTTCTGCTTGTTGTACAGACAATGGTGTAGTAGGGAAAAGCAGTCCTTTTGATTCAGTTCTGTTCATTTTCTTAAATGTTAAAGGAACAGACATTCCTATTTTTTTTTTTTTAGTAAGATACTAGATAATATAGATACTGCATTATTTTCTGTCCTCTTGAATCTTGAAATATTTCAAAAATACTTTCTAACTTGAACTAAAGTTTTTACTAATTTGGCTGGTCTTAGGTCAGCCCAAACTATGTATTTAATAGAGTTAGGGTGTAGAAAAATGATAGTTAAGTCCTTTGTCATCATTAACTAAATCTATCCTGGAAGCCATCTTTTTTCTTTCTTTTTTTTTTTTTTTTTGGTTATGGGAGTAACCACTCTGGGTAACAGATAATATTAATAGTTGGGATCACCCTAGTTCCTATGTGCCAGTCATGATTCCAAACATTTTGACTTACTTCATTCTTGTAACTCCAGTCCTCTGAGTTAGGTACTGATAGAATCTTTATTTTATGATGAGGAACCTGAGGCTCAGAGAAGTCAGGCATCTTGCGCAAGAACACACAGCCAGCCAGGAGGAAACCATGGCACACTAGGCCAGGGATCTGTCTTCTCTGTTGTCCCTGTTCATGAAGAGTACCACTGGCCAGAAAAGATGCCTAACTGCAGGAGGGTTGCTTCTGAAATTTCTCTGCTATGCCCAGGCTCAGACCAAAGCCTGACTCCTTCACTTGGGCTTCAGCCCGCCCTGCTGCTCTAAGAGTCTGAAGAGAGAAGGCTGTAGGCACAACACTCATTTCCATCGCTCTGGCTCTTGTGGTCCTTGTGCCTCTGTTTCTGGCCCTGTTCATGGATGTCCAGTGGAAGGCGTTCCGGTGCCACGGGACCCTGAGTCAGGTGGTCCCATCAAGTTCCATCCAGTGGTGTTGGCCTCTGGTATCATGGTGATCGTTGGGGTTTTAAGGGTTTCTTTGAGGAGGTTTTCAGCTTCACTCCGGACTCTGTCATCACAGACGTCTCTGAGGGTGCTTGATGTCTTTTGGGGATGCACTCATCTTACCGCTTCTCAGGCTTCTACTCAGATGTACATAGACAAGGGCACATATACAAGTATGCATGTAAGCAACCTAATATGGGGAATCATGATTTCACTCAGAATTTTCCTCCTTACCATTGCAGGACAACAAACAGTGAGTTTAGTGGCAACTTTGTGTATTAATGGGTTATACATACTTGGCCTGGTGCCACCCAGGGTTCACCTAGGGCTCCTGCCACACCCCTCCCCCAATCCCTGGGCTCCTTCATTTAGAGATAAGGAAACTGTACCCTCCAAGGGAACACAGAATGGGGGTGAGATGGCACAGTCTCTGCAAGCATTTTTTGGTGCTTCCCTTATGTGACTTTGGGGAGGGTGTAATTGCTCCCCACAAAGCCTATACCACTCACGAGAGTTGCTTGCTTTCCTTGCAGCCCTGTTCCAAATATGGGGGTGGTGGTCGTGGGTGGTGGTTGATCAGTGTGTCCCCGTGCCTCCCAGGAAGCCCTGGAGGGACAGGTGATCCCAAGAGCTGAACACCTTCTTCAGAATGTGAGCTGCTTGCTTTCTTGGGTTCTCAGCTTTGGGCTGATACAGTGAGAAAAAAAAAATTCCTCCATTCTGACTTCCTGATAAAGAAATTTGCCCACAGATGTTTCTTATTTTCCTTTTTTCTTTTACGTACCTTTTTTTTTTTTTTAACTAAAAAGGCTAAATTATTTTCTTAAAGGTATTCAGTAAGATGAGAGCAGATCTAGAGCTAAAGGAAAATTTATTCAAGGATCTTTTTATCATTGTTATTATATTGTTCAAAAATTTTTCCCCATAAAATGTGAAAGCTTCCTGTTTTCTCTCTCTGCTATCTGTGAGGTAAATCATGGAGTGCGATTAAAACAGATTCTGCTTCCCTTTGGATTCTAGCCTGTGCCACCAGCTCTAAGAGGCACCAGACTGATATTTTGGCTCTTTGAATCCTTGCTTTTTCCTGAAGAATTTATGCAGGGTCTTCTTAATTTATGCCTTACCACCATTACCTTGTGTTTGTACCATGTTGCCACTCAGATTGGAGATCCATGAGTCACCACAGGTGGCAGTATGACCACATACTGACAGGACTGTCAACAGCCAAATGTGGTCCCACAAGGTAAAGACTGGGGCCAAGAATGGAGGGACAGGAGATGATTCTCTTACACTCGGATCGGTCCAGGCACATAGTAGAGAGTGCTCAGTGTTTTACCCCAAATTATAGGTCCCTTCCTTCCTGAGCCACTTCTCCTTTTGGTGTGACAATCTTTTGTGGTGTTGGGGCTGATGTGTAACACAAATGGGGCGACAGGAGCCTTTCCTGAGACTGCTCTGCTGACCGGGGAAGACTTTCTTCCTTTTTGAGGTCAAGGTGCTTGGGGTGGGGATATGAGTACTCTGCTGCAGACTGTCATTATTCCTACCATGTGGAGATAGCCTGTCTTCAGAATAAAGCCACATACAAAAGGAAGGCTAGCCGAGAGGCAGAGAGAAAGACCTACACAGGGGCACTGTTTAAGCCGCTGGATCCAGCAACGCCTGAAACCCCCCAGAATTCAAGTTGTGTGAGTCAATTTCCTTTTCTCTATTCTCGGGGTATTCGAGTTATATTTCTGTCCTTTATACCCCAAAGTCTTATAAGGTACTCTGTAAATTTTGATTAAAAATGTAGAAAAATTAAAAATCTAGGGGAAATTAATGAAGTGATCAAATCTGACAAGGAGATTGTGTATCTTTATGCATTTTTCTCTTCACATCCACTGAATGCGGAAAATACAGGTTGAGATATATATATTCAACATAATAATGTATTTCTGCATATGAACGATTACTCTGTGTTAAGTCTCTGGGAATCGTTGGAAAAAAGGCATGAAAATGGGATTGCCATTCTTATGTCTGGCCTGCTTTGTGTGGTGTTGCTGGAAAACAAATGACAGATGACTTTCTAAATCCCTTACAACCATCATTTCCTCAGAATAGTACTGTTTGTGGCAGCACTTGACTTAAAAACCCTCCCCACACACCATCTATTTGTTGCACATAGTGAAGCTAATCCTGGGCTAGCCCTCAGGTTTCTGCCTGCCTCATCAGCTTTCTGTGACAGGTAAAAGATGGAGAAAAACAGCTGGGTGTGTCAGGGCGACAAAGGGATTTTGCTCTACAGAGGGGCTCCCTCCAGCCATGAGCAGGTGGAATCTTTATGTCCCATGATTAAAGAGGCCGACTCAAAACCTATCTCATGGCACGCAGCTCTGCTGAGATGGAAAATGGTGCAGGCAGGGATGTTTTTCTTATTCTTGCGTCCTGTTTTTGGAAGAAAAGAGTATTGGAGTTCTGAGAAATACTCAGAGGTGCTGGGAGGTGGGGTGGGGAGAATGAGGACACCGCTGGACCTGGTGTTGGTTGATCTCTCCACAAGATGGCACCCCTACTTCTTCATCTTTGCTTTTAGTTTCAGGAAGAACTTGTTCAAATCATCACAGAACAAATGCAATCTTGACATAGGTTTCATAATTTATAAAGCGGACTTCATGTTCTATCCTGAATCATGTGTTACCGTGTTTCAGACAGAGGTATTTTTATTATGTTATCATTATTATTAATGTGGGTGTGCCTCAGCCTCCCCCTTCCCTCCCGGTGAGACTCTGCTCACTCCCCAGGCTCCAGGGAAGCGGCCTGGGGTAGAGCAGTGATTCTCAATCCAGTGGCCATGCTGGACCAAGTTTGTGAAAATTTCCAGTCTGTTGTGGGCTGACATTATCATCAAATGAGGTAAAAAAGAATAACTAGAAACATCAAATGAAAAAGATATACAAAATACAAGCCCGACTTGACTACTTGTAGTTATAAGAGGCATAAAATGACATTTAAAAAAATATTATAAAGTTGGAAAAAAGGTTTACTAAAACCTGTACGGCTTTCTTTTTTTCTTTTTTAAATAATGTTTTTTTAAAGATTTTATTTATTTGACAGACAGAAACACAGCGAGAGAGGGAACACAAGCAGGGGGAATGAGAGAAGAAGCAGGCTTCCTGCCGAGCAGGGAGCCTGATGCGGGGCTCGATCCTGGGACTCGATCCCAGGACTCTGGGATCATGACCTGAGCTGAAGACAGACGCCTAATGACTGAGCCACCCAAGCGGCCCGACCTGCACAGTTTTCTTAAAAGTGCATATAGAGGAGATTAATATAAAGAATCACTATTATATTTGTAAATTTTTCTGTCTCACAGTTATAACTAAGTAATAGCAATTCCCTCATATTAAGTGACCAGTATGCATACTCTGAATTAATCTTGTGCATAATATAAAGGTTTTTTTTTTTTTTTATGTGAACACACTAGCTTGCTTCTTGCTTAATTTGTCTAACGTAGGTTGGATTGATGCAACATCACTTCAAGGAGTTAATGTGTCTCAACTGTGTCTATGTTTTGTAGTCATAACATTCATAATAGAAAAGCTTGGGTATAATGAAAGAAAAAATTGCTTTGGAATAATTGAGAGGAAAGCTAACTGTTTCTGACTTTATTTGTTCTCCCATCCTTTCCCTGCTCCATGAAAAATACCTTTTCCTGTTGTGATGTGCCTTTTCCCCAGGCTCCTTGTGCTTTTGCTGAAAATGGCCAGCACTTCTGACTCTTGTTGGCAAATTGCTCCAAAGGGCAGGAAGGGTCTGGAAGGTTGTGTCTCCTCTCCTGGCCAATGACCAGCAGGTGCAGCTGTAGGAAGGTTCCAGCGTTCTTTAAGCCGGGACCATTCTGAGTATAATTAACCCTCCAGAGTTCTGCAGGACCAGGTTCAAGCTGTCCTCCACCGAGAAAGACTTGCTTGCTTTCTTTCCCTTCTCTGTCCTGCTTTCCCTCTTCCTAGCCAGTTCTTTTTCTGGGAGCCCTTCCTTAATGAAACACATGCACATGAATTGTTGCCTCAGTGTCTACTTCCAAGAAGCCAGCCTAAAGCAGTATCCGATTTAGAGTGTTTTAGAAATAGGCATGGCAGACCATAAAAATGACTTTATATATTTTAAGTCTTTTGCTTTCAGAGACACTGATGTCCCATTATTGGTAGCATAATCCAAATGACCTCTTTGGGAAATAAATCAACCTAATTTAACTTCCTTGGCTTTTTAGAAACTAGACAAGCAGAGATATTTAATGTACCAATTTTCTTTACCACATATTTGAAAACACTTGTCATAGACATACTGTTTTACATAGATCTGTGCATTTTTCCCACTTCCTTGTTTTCAATTAATCTAAACCCAGTTGTTTACCCGTAGAGAAGATAAACATAAAAGCTTCCTTCCTCTACAGGCTTGAGGGGTGACTAAAAGAGGTTTTAGGATTCCACTCCCCCCATCCCCAGATATTTTTCAGAGGGCTGTGTCTACATCTCTGTTTTCAGAGAGCTGTGTCTACAATCTGTTTTAGAGGATGCCCACCCCAGAATCATTCTGACATGGTCACTTGTCATTTAGCTTTACTTGCAATTAAACAATATGACAAAACATAACAAATTTAAACTAATTTGGAGGCATGCTGGTATGAATCACTGAAAACAATGAAAGAGTATTAAAAATTGGGAACCCTTTCATTGCCGTGAGGTAAATACATGTTACCTTGTCAGCGATCCTGTGGTCTAGACACCTATTCTGCACAAGGTGTTTGCATTATCTCAGTTAGTTTCACAACCATTCTGCAAATGAGGTATTTTTCTTCTCACTTTTCAAAGACCAGATGAAGCACAGAGAGATCAAACACCCTTTTTAAGCTTTGCAAGAGTAGACAATAGAGCTAGCCTTTGAATCTAGATCTTTCCACCAAGCCATGCTGCCTCCACGGTTCAGCCAAATTAGCTAGCTAAATATTAGTGTACCTCCTCAGCCTTAGGGAAGGGTCCATAACTGTGTGTAATTGACGTACTCACTATGCAAAACAGCATTGTTACAGTGCTTGTAACACTTTAAAGAAAAATAACAGAAATAAACAATCTCTTGTTTAACAGCGATAGTTATCATTTATTGATCATTCCAGGCACCTTATATTCATGTCTACTTTAGTCGGCACAAGAATTCCAAGGTAGAGCATTAGTAACATTATTTTATATATGGGTAGATGGTGAAGCACAGAGAATTGAGATAATTTGTGCAATGTCACACAGATAGCAAAATGTGGGCTTTGGGCCCAGCAACCCATGAGCTCAACTGCTAAGCCCTTCCTGCTAATGCTTAGCTCGAACTTCCTTAGGGAGAATGCAAAGGTGACTGCTTGGTCAGCTGAACCAGTCAGTGGGTGGGAATAAGTAAGCACAAAGTTAAGACTTCCTTAAAGCATTTTGGTCCTTGTTGATGCCAAGTGGGTCTAGAAAAAGAGGAAGCAAAGCCAGAGATGTGACAGCATCTTGGCTTGATGTTAAAGGGATGCTTTTGTTCTTACTCCACCATTGCAGGTTTCTCAGCGGCTTTGATTCCTTTCCTACTGTTCACCTGTAAACAAAACCACTGTTCCCCTTTTTTGGAGTGGGTTACCCAGAAACTCACAGGGTTCATCAGAGCCAGGTGTTTCTCTGCACCTGGTGTGTCTGATCTGCAGAGCAAAGGGATTCATAGAGAAACACAACAGGACTCATTGTAGACTACACAATTAATCATTCTGGGTTTCTGATTTGCTCTTGAAACTTGCTATGTTTCTGTAATGGGAAAAAGACAGCCCCATTTATCACACCGCACCTCATGCTGTTCCTTGGCACCTTCCCCTGGGTCCCTCACCATCCCCAAACTTCTGGAACATCTGCTGTGGCTACCAGGGCAGGGATTTCTTCACGTAACCTGTTATACTTGCCTTCTCAGCATCCTGGTTTAAGCTCTCCTTCTGTGACCAAAGACCAAAAGGTCAGTATTCTCTGTGGAGGTGAACACTTAGCAAGTTCATTACTTAGGGTGGCGTTCATTGCCCTTGGCCAGAGATTACCTTTTTGTGTGCGACATGTTACCCAATGTTGTCAAAAGAGCACTGGACTGGGAATTAGGTTTGCTGGGTTTTTGACTTCGCTTTTCCATTAATGATTTGTCTGGGTCTGGGTGAGCTGCTACACCTCTCTTGACTTTTATGACCTCACTAATGATGAATCTAGGTTAGAGCAGTGCTTCTCTATCTCAGCTGCCCATTATAATCCCATCAGATGCACAAACTACTAATGCCCAGGTCATACCCCACACTAACTAAACCAGAGTCTCTGGAGGGGCACATGCCCTGCTATTGATATTCTTCTTCAAGCTCCCTAGGGGATTCTAAAGTTGACTTTGGTGTGAGAACCACTAGCTTCAGTGTAAGGATTCTTTAGTCTCTAAAACATAGATAATCTTTTTCCTAAGATGAGAGAGTCAAGATTATATTTGTACAAAAAAGCAAAACCCCAGTAGAGAGAGAAGTTTGATGATACAGAAGAGGGTGACTTAATGGCTGGTCCCATATCTTCAAGGAGGCAAAAAATGCTCAGATGGATGGGTTTGTTTTATGCAGGTGTGTGGAGAGTATGTTCACAGGTGGAAAACCACACTATATTGTGGAAATTGGTGGGTAGGTGGATGCAGTGGTAGAAATCCACAGAGGTTTTCTTCTGGTTACTTCAAGTTTTTTAAATGAAGAAGCAAGGTTATCAGAATGGATGGGAAAGAAGGTGTTGGAGAGATATTAAAAGAGGTGAGGTATGAAAAGTCATCTCTAAGGATGGAGAATAAATTGACTAGAGAAGTGTGGTATGGCTGCCAGGAACAGGAAGAATTTGAGGTTGATCGGCGTGGTTGTGTGCGTTTTGCTATGACTTTCTTTCTATGACTACCATGATCCCAGTTATTGTTTTTTCCTTGTATCCTAGCTGCTGTGTTCTGTCTAATCTTGGGTGAGTTTTTGCCCTTGCACTATCTGGGATGGCCACGTGTTTTGCTTAGTTTATGCAAGTTTATTGAGATATAATTGACACATAACATTGTATAAGTTGAAGATGTACAGTGTGTTGGTTTTATAGACTTACCTATTGCAATATGATTACCCCTACAGCATTAGCTAAGCTATCATATCAGAGAATTCCTGTGTGTGTGTGTGGGTGGTGAGAACATTTAAAATCAACAGCTTTCAAGTACACAATGCAATATTGTTAACTGTATTCACAATGCTATGTATTAGGTCCTCAGGACTTATTCATCTTTTTTTTTTTTTTAAAGATTTTATATTTGACAGAGAGAAACACAGCCAGAGAGGGAACACAAGCAGGGGAAGTGAGAAAGGGAGAAGCAGGCTTCCCGTCGAGCAGGAAGCCCGATGTGGGACTCGATCCCGGGTCTCCGGGATCATTACCTGAGCTGAAGGCAGTCGCTTAACCAACTGAGCCACCCAGGCACCCCCGGACTTATTCATCTTCTAACCGGAAGTTTATATCCTTCAGTCAACATCTTCCCATTAACCCCCCGCCCCCTGTCCCTCTGGTAACTACAATTCTACTCCAGTTCTACAAATTCAGCTTTTTTTAGATTCTATGTGGAATCTCATACAGTATTTATTTTTCTTGGTCTGACTTATTTCATAACATAATGCCTTCAGGTTCTACCTATATTGTAGTAAATGATAGGATTTCCTTCTTTCTAATGGCTGAGTAATACTCCGTTGTATATACGTAGCGCACTGTCTTTTTCCATTCATCTGTTGACAAGAACTTAGGTTGTTGCTCTGTCTTGGCTGTGTGGATAATGCTGCAATCAACATGGGAGTATAGGCATCTTTTCAATGTCCTGTTTTTATTTTCTTTGGATAAACGCCCCAAAAGGAATTGATAGATCATTTAATAGTTGTATTTTAATTTATCATTATTTATTTATTTTAAGAAAAGATTTATTTATTTATTGGGGAGGGGAGAGAGAGAGTAAGCACACAGAGGGAGAGGGAGAAACAGACTCCCCGCTGAGCAGGGAGCCCAACACAGGGCACCACCCCAGGACCTGGGATTATGACTCCAGTGGAAGGCAGATGCTTAACCCACTGAACCACCCAGGTGCCCCAGTAGTTTTATTTTTAACTTTTTGAGAAACCTCTGTACCATTTTTTGCAGGGGCTATACCAATTTACGTTCCTACCAGCGGAGCACAAAGATTCCCTTTTCTCTACATCCTTGCCAACATTTGTTATCCTTTGTCTTTTTGATGATAGCTTTTCTAATAGGTGTGAAGGATATCTCCTTGTGGTTTTGATTTGCATTTCCTTGATGATGAGTGATGTTGAGCATTTTTTTACATATCTGTTGGTTTCCCATGGTCCTCCTGCCCCGTTTCCTTAGACATGTAAGTGACATGATACATACAAATAGTAAAATCACACCTCTAAGATTAGAAAATATTTTAGATTAGCACAAGTGACTTTTGATCATCTAAAAGTCACCTAAAGTGTTAAATGATAAACTAGGTGATCTAAAGTAATACACTTTTAGACCAAGCAGCAGCAAGTGGCAAATTCCAGAAAAACTCAGGGTCCATGACAGTATTTTTCTGAGATAGTGGAGACTGAATAAACAAAATTCTTTATACCATATTCATTTTAGCCTCAATTCAAAGGGATTGGGAAAACTAAGAGCCAGCAGGTGATTAAGGGGGAGTATTCAGAGAATAAAGTGGACTTTGTGCTCTTCTTCTTGAATAGGTTCTACATAATCTCTCTAGATTTTGGCATTGAAAAGTAGAAGGGAAGGGGCCTTACCATTAGTTTGGCAGATATATCAAGCTGAGCTATGTTGATTGTATTCTTCTGTTTCCAAGAAGACAGTAGAACTTGTGAAATTAACAGTGTCTGTCAGCACTTGACATATTGGCTAAAACAAAAGCAGATTGAGGAAATGACTCACAATAGTTAATTGTTTCAATAGTCAATCTTTCCCATCTGCACAGTGTGTTGAATTTGATGACATCTGATGGGAACTTTGTGGAAAATTAATGCACCAAATTGTTTTCAAGAAGCAAGCCCTCTCTTTGCTTTTTTAGTAGCTACATGTCAGTATCCGAAATCTCCATTTTATCTCCTTTTTAGTTTAGGTAAGACTACAGTCTATCTTGACTTATGGAATAAGAAGAGAAAAACCTAAGCATTTGTAAAAAAAAAAAAAGTCAGTCAACAATAAATCAAACTCTTGTTTCTTCACTTAAGGAATGGACTAGGTATTTGGCTTTGATAAGCTCAAAAACAAAGGGAAAAATTGTTCACAAAGAACCAAATTCAGGATGATATGTGCAGTAAACATTCATCTTCCATTATCACATGAATACACAGTGCATCTGGCTTCAGAATCTATGATGCCACTCTATAAAATTTATCATGTTTTATGGGAAACCATTAATTTCCAACAGTTGCATTAATGTATAACTTTGTGGCTTAAGTTTACCCTTGATACATCTAAGTCTTTTACTGCACTGAATTCCTTTGTAGACCCCACTTAAAAATCCAATTCATGATTACTAACCTACTGACTTATTTGGCCTGAAGAACAGGTGTATGTTCTGAAGGTGTGGATGTCAAGTAAGAATAGGAAGTCTCCTTTTTGGATATCTGCCAGTAGGAATAAAGCGTAACTCCCAGAAAGTTGATTCTTTCTGAGATTATTTCTAGTATTTGTGTTCTTGTTGGACATCTACAAATGAGTCTATATTTCAGCTGCACTGGAAACCAATATTTATACAGAAGAAAGGATTAGGGCTGTCTATTCCCTGCAGATAGATTTCCTTGGTGCAACTCAAGATATCAATGCCATTTTTGGTAGTTGCACAGAACTGTGATGTTTTTTGAATGGATTGGGTGTAAGGAATGAAAGTGTCCTTTTTAGTAAAGAACAAAATAAACCTAAGAGGAGACTTAAGACTTTCAAGAGCTGTGATATGGAAGAAAGACACTTATTTTCTACAACTCAACTGGGCAAAACCCAAACTGGTAGCCCAAACCATCAGTGAGCTCGGGCTTACAATAACAGAGGACATTTCAATAGGACATTTGAAGGACATAGCTGCTTTGGGAGGAAATAATCTCCCCCTCCTTTCTCCTGGAATTCTGCTGGGTGTTGACATCTGGGAAAATCTCTTCCCGTTCTGAGGCAGCCTTTCCCAGTCTAAGAATATGTATTCCAAACTCAGGGAAGAGTACCATAGAATTAGGAGTGTGTTGATTTTTTAAATAGTTTGTACTGTCAAAGAAAGTCAGCGGAGGCGCAGAAGGCAGGGTGTGGTGAGGAAAATGGCCAGCATCCTTTTTGAATGCCTTGCCTCACTGGGGTATATTTGTATTCCCTGAACTGAGAACTCAAAGATTGAAAGTAGAGTGATACACAGCACTTATTAGAAAGAATCTGCACATTCCCTGCTTCCTTTGCAGTGGTCTCTAAATATGGTGGTCCACCCTACCCTAAGATGGCCAGCATTCAGGACCAAACTTGCAGAGCTCCTAACAGCCTGTCTTTGGAGACCCTGGTGACTCAGGCGTCGTCCTTGAGCCTTCTCTGAAGAGCCCATTGCTTGTTCTCTTCTGGTGCAAAGGAGACCTTTTACTTTTTGTGATCTCCATCTAAAACTGTCACAGAGTAGAAACTGTGATCAGAAGAAACATTAGAAAATAATTCTGCTCATGTAGACTGATGAGAGCTAAACGCTTTTCTTGCTGTATCTATGAATTCCAGTTCCTATTTCTTCATGGGAAAGTTGCTTTTTCCCCGCCCTGGATTTATGTTAAGCTGAGCAAGCAGTTCGAGTGAAATTAAGCCCACGTATAAACAATAGATTTGGACAGCTCAGTTTTGGTCCTGAATACCATTACAATTTTCCCCCCTCCTCCACTTTATTTCAATTTCTGATTCCTTGCTTCTTATAACCTACTTTTTATATTGAATATTACACTGTGCACGGGTATGCCAAATTGGTATTGGTATATACTGATTGCCTCACGTGGGAAAAGTGTTGAATTCAAGTTTGAAATGTTTGCAGTTGACCGAACTTTTGGAAGAGAAGTAAAAGAATAAAATACTTCAATACCCAGGAATCACGGTTGTTTCTTTGCTGGGGTGAACAAGATCTTGAGTCTTAACCAGCAGGGAGAAGAGCTTTCTCATCTGCAGGAAATGTATCAATGAGATGAAGTTAGAGAAGACTAATAGTACATTCTGAGCCTTTTCCAAAGAGTTACAGGAAGATGAGTGTCTTAACTCCTGAAATGTGTGATCAGGATAAAATATTTAATTCAAAGCTTATGAAGGCAAAGGAAAGGTACAAAGCAGGCACTCAGGAGATGCCCAGAAGTGTATTTTCATCTTTATAGGCTCCGTGTCCTTGAGTCGTTGCAGTAGTGGTCTGAGGTACACCCTGGAGCCCCCATTCTAAAGGTGAGGACAGTGAGGTTCAGAAGGGCTCTTTGGTTTGCTAGTGCTTTAGAACCACGATCTGAATCCACATCTTTCAGGTTCTCAAACCATTTGTACTGCTTCATAATCTGGCTTGTCTGGATTCTGCGCATACTCTCTTCACAAGGGGATTTCAAGAAACATCGAGAAAAAGGCAGGATTGCCAACAGACAAAAACCAAAACTGGCAGGTGGATGCTGAGGGAGGAGGCGGGTTCCTCTGTAGGGTCGGAGAAAATCTTGAAGACAAAGAGAAGTCGTAATTAGGCAAAGAAGGAAGAAACTTGCATATTCTGATTAAAAAAAAATATTCAGAGCCCCAGAATGGTGTAAAACTTTGAAAGGATGTGTAACATGGCTCTCCTTCTCTGGGACAGAAAAATGACATCAGTCATGGCCAGGAGGAAATCTAGACAGAGATGTTTAGAAGATTGGGACAGTGAGTTGTAAAGATGCTGAAGGGGACCCGGGCATAGGAGGGTCTGGGACCAGCGATTTGGGGAGTGGGTAGGAGGTGTAGTAATGTCTCAGTCATTGTTAGTTATATCCTACCTTGACTTCATGGAACTCAATATTTATTCTGTGTACACAATACTTTAGTTTTTGAGTCTAAGTGAAACACAGAGGAAAATATGGATTTCCCTGGGTAGAAATTGGAATATAACTAGAGTTCATAGCTTTCAGGCTAGGACCTTTGAAATCTCATACTGCAGATAACCCTTTTCTCAATGCCGACACATTTATCCTTACTTCATTTTATTTTTAGAAACCACAAACTTAATTGTCTCAATGTGACATGATTTTCCTCCCAAAATGCCTAATGAATTTAGCTATTTTAAAAGAAAGGCTCTGGCAAAGCAGGCCTAGATATGTGGAGGACCGTTGGTGAAAGCCAGAGAAAGTTTATAGGGGTGTAGGCTGGGCTCATTCCCTGTTCTGGGAAAGGGCTGACCCACAAAGAATGAGGAAGCACATTTAAAATAATGCCTTTAATATATTACAAACAGGAAACTTTTCCTTAGTGTATCTTTTATTGTTCCATTTCTTTCTTTTTGCTCAATTAATACAAGGCAAAAAAAAAAAAACCCACAAAAAATAAACATTGCTTTTATGTTTTGATTTCCCAGCAGCACTCTGTATTGGAGACAGTAATTAATGAAAATTATAGGCTAAATATTTTACAGTTTGTATTAAGTGCTTTATCCATGTTCTGTAAAAAGAAATCTCATTTTACCTAGAGATGTGTGTGTGTGTGTGTGTGTGTGTGTGTGTGTGTGTGTGTGTGTATTGTGGAGGGGGGAACACACATGCTAGCATCTCTCCTCAAGTTGTTCCCTACCGACCCTATATGGTGATGTCTAACATATGAGGCCCTATATCAAAGAGATTGTTTTCCTCGTCCTGTAACATGACTTTAGATATAATATTCACCTTCCAGAACTACCAGATCAATCTACATTTTAAAAAAGAAATAATCCATACCGTATGCTCTACTAACAAAATTAAATATTGCTACGCTATTTTAAAAAAAGTCTTGAAAATATGATTAGAAGGACGTGGTAAACAATATTTTATAACCTGGCTCATGTTATAATGTTATATAATCAAATTGTGTTTTCTTTCAATTTTTCCATTTTATAATTGAGCATAACAACAAAGAATATTGAATTGGGCTAGTCTGACCTAGGACAAAATCTGTATCCTCATTTAGCAGCGAATACACTTTTTAGGGGTGCCTGGATGGCTTAGTCGTTGAGCGTGTGCCTTCAGCTCAGGTGATGATCCCGGAGTCCCGGGATCGAGCCCTGTATTGGGCTCCCTGCTTGGCAGGAAGCCTGCTTCTCCCTCTCTCACTCCTCCTGCTTGTGTTCCCCCTCTTTCTGTGTTTCTTTCTGTCAAATAAATAAATAAAATCTTAAAAAAAAGAAGTGAATATACTTTTTAAAGAGTAGAGGATATTTTGGTGAAAGAAATTACATGGGAAGCAGAGATTCAAATCTTGGAGTCTTAGGTTGAAAGTTAGAGACCTTAAGATCACTGTCTCATGAAAGAAAATATAAAGTTATTTGCTAGATGCTATTAAAATAAATGAAAGGATTTGTGGTACAAGAAAAGGAAAGTAGAGGCAAGGAGGGGGAAGAGTGGGTCCTAAAATATACAACCGTAATCACATAGCTGTACTTTCTACTAGCAGGCCCTCAAATTAATTGAAAAATATAGCAATCAACTTAATGCAGCAAAAACTTTGAGCCATCTGTTGGCAATGGGGTTATATAGCAAGAAGAATAAGACCCTTGTCCTCACTCAGGGCAGCTGTAGTGTAGGGCATGTCTCTGTGTGTATGTGCACATGTAGTAGGATGTGGGCAAACCACAGGATGAGTGAGTGGCGAGTGGGGAGATTACTGCAAATCCACGAATAGTGTATTATAAGCCAGCAAAGTAACGTTGCTAGAGGTCATGCCATCTTTCTTAGTAAGGGCATAGCACTGTCAGGACTGAGAAAAGAAACCAAAGCCTGGGAGAACAGGTGCTGACTGGGGCCACGATCAGGCACCTGGAGCTCTCGAGGTTATCTAACAGTTCTGAACAATGAAGCCTGCCATATGTGGAAGGCTTTCATGGGTCCAATGTTTGCATCCTGGCTTGTCCCAGGCAGGGTCCTCTGTGCCATCCTCCGAGAATGGTTTTCATTAGAATGAACTTGAAATTGTGGTACACAACACGCATGCACATCATTATCGAGGTGCAATGTGGAAGTGGTTAAATATATATGGATGCAAGAAATGTTTTAAAACTCAGCATCAAGACAAACGTACGGTATTATCAAGGTTATTGATAGAGAAAGCACTGAATCACAGGCTAGAAAACGGAAGCGTTCATCTGATAACCATTTCTTACTGGCAGGAATCTTGACAAGTAACTTAATCTCTCTGAGTTTAGTTTCTTCATCTGTAAAACTCTATCATCTAGAGTTTTTATAAAGATCACATAACATCTTTTATGTGAAAGGCTTTGGCAAACCATGCCTTTCTGTACAAAGGTAGGTTGTGGAGAAGAGATGAGCAGCCCCAAAAGGTGTTTTAGACAGAGAAATGCCATCACCATGTGCAGGCTCTATTGTAGAGGACAGAGGCACACGGTGCGAGGTGGGTCTGTCGAACAAGGAACAGTACTTGGCCAACAAGTGAACTGGCTATGAAAATAGATTCCTACACCAAGATACTTGCCGGGAAGGGAATTCCTTCCCACCTCCTTTCCTTACTCCTATCTCTTACACACAGAAACAGCTTACATTACTCAAAGGCTTGGGGGATTTATAACAAATGGTGTTAATGAGACATATTTAAATGGTTGGGTTGATACAATTTTCTGCATATGATGGGTTCTTTTATGTATGTATGTATGTATGTATGTATGTTTCTATCTATCTATCTATCTATCTGTCTGTCTCTATATATTTTCCTTTCAGATAATTGTTGAGGGTATGCTATATTTCAAAAGCAAAGTAAATTTAGGTCAATGAAAAGAGGATTTATTTCCAATCTATTACCATCTAATCCCTAATTAAATCAAAGGATAAGGAACGGAGTGATCGGGTCAGATCATCTGTCTTTTGGCAAAAGTCAATTCAGTCAGTATAAAGGAAAGAGATATGAAGGTTTCCAATACCTAGTAGATTTTTGTGGTCCTTTATTGCCTAGGCATGGAGGAATATAGATTTTATTGAGGGAAGCTATGAGCTTTAAATAAAAGATTTGAAATCCAAGCTGTCAGGCATTTTATGGTAAGAGATGGAAAGCGAGCAAGAAAAAAATATCCCTGGAAGTACGGAAGGAATAAATGTTCACTGGCATACATATCATCCCCACAGGTTTCTTCCCTTCAAGCCATGGCCTATTTCATGGCCCATTTCCCTCTGAGGTTGTTTTTTTTTTTCCTGATTACAAAAAAGTTCAAAGATAATTGGAAAATACACAAAAGTACAAAAAAAGGAAATAAAATCCCATTTAAAATTATTTAGTCATCTCTACCTAGAGATAATAGTAATAACCTCCCAAGTTATTTTTCTTTGGCTATGTGTCTGTATGTATATGTTTGTGTTTGTTTCTATATGTAAGGTATATGTGTGTATGTGTGTGTGTGTATGTCACAAAATTGAGAAGTTATATGTAGTTCTGTTATTTTTTTGCTAATTAGAATGTATTTCAGATATTTTCCCCCATGCCATCAAAATATCTTCACAATATTTTAAATGTCTGTATAATACTCCCTTATGTGGATATGTGGCCATTTATTGAAATATTCCCTTACTGCTTTGCATTCAGAGTGTCCCTGCATTTTTTCTCTTTTTTCCCACGAATCTAAAGAGAGATGCCTCAAAAGATATCTTTGCAGGCATTTACTTGTGTACACTTCTGATGATCTCCTTGGGATACATTTCCATAACTGATGGATCAAAAGAAATGTAAGTATTAAATTTTTTGGATCTCTATAAACTAGGGACCATTTGAGGAATCCCCTTCCTGATTTGTAGTGAGCATGCTCAGTGTCTGAGGGGGCCAGCAGGAGGGTGGGGGTTCCACAGAAAGCAGGTTCTGGCTGGGCCCGGCTGACAGTTACTGGTTCAGAATGCGGAGGTACTGCCATCCAATTGCAACGGACCAGGCTGCCTTGCTCCACCTGGGCAGCTCCAGAGGACAGTTGGGTATTTGTAATCTTGGAGGAATGGTCACGAGAAACGCGAGCTATCCTAGGCCAAAGTCATTTTAACTTTAAAAGTCAAGTAGGACCAGTAAAAAAGATGCATAGGGAGTGTATGTTTTATTAGGGGTGCATGCTGCTCGCCTAGTCTAGCAAACCTAGTTGATCAACTTACCCTTGAAGTTTCTCGGTGAAGTCAAGAGGGAGGGGGGTGAGGAGGAGGACTCCGCAGGCTTGTGAAAGAGGAAGGTCCTGGACTTGGACATTGGCATCAGTTGTCTGTGAGACAGACCTGTAGCCTGCAGAGGTTGACCCCTCCCACTTACCCCATTTCTATCAGTGCCTTTATCTGTCTCCCTAGCTAGAAATTTGGGTTAAGATTCAGTCTTTTCCAGCCTTCAGTATGGGTCTACAATTTTGGAATCACTCCACACTCATAGTTTCTCTCCTGCTGTTTCCAGTTTACTCTTCCCCAAACCACTTAACCATTTCCCTCAAAGAGCCTGAAATGATTGCAAGTAACTTACCTATAGACAGTGAGCTTGTTTCAAGATTGGGGCTTTATCTTCCTCATCTTTGTAGCTCCAGTGTTTAGGAAAGTGGCTATCGCCCAAACCAACTTTAGCCTGGCAACAACTCCCATGACATTTTTGAAAGGGATACTGTAGCACAGGGAAGGAAAGTAATCTGCCTGAGGCTACATAGCTAGTAAGTGTCCGAGCGAGGATTCCAGTAGTAGGCAGGTCCGTTTTTTCCTAAAACTACATGAACTGATGAGCTGCGACATGCTGCGTCTATTGTCAGGAACCCGAGACCTTCTCAATCAGGCCGTCTTACCTTGCTGCTCGATTTTTTTTGCACTGAATACTATGTCATAGGACATCACCTGCCACAAGAAATATACTTGAGCAGGTTTAGGAGTGGAGACAAGAGGGGGAGACCAGGTTGATGAAGACCAAGAGAATTTTTTGGGAAAAGGTCCCTCTTAAGCTAGCCCTTGACGGTTGAAATTGGGTTTGGTCTCAGCAGGAGAGCAGAGCAGAGGGCATCCCCTATCATGAGAGCAAACAGCAAAGGCCCTGAGACAGAAATAAATCAGTAGTGCTTTGAACAATGAAGAAATTGGCCTTTTTGTGCAAAGATACCATGTAGTTCTCGTTGAAAACACCCTTCCCTTAACGTAATGGTTTCATTAGCACCCTGGAAATAAACCCTGTGATTTCAGAGATTGATGTGTTAAGTACTGCAGAGGAATTGACCTCTTTCTGTATGGGGAGAACAGAGAGAAGAAAACTCATTTGGGTGTGTCATTGCTTCACTTCAGATTTCAACTGAACCTGGATCATGAGAGAACTTTTGTACCAAGTCATAGAGCACAGGAGTCAGCTTTGTGTCTTATTAACATGGCTTCTTTTTATGATGACTTTAATCTCCAGAAACATTTTCACCCCTACCCCCAAATTTAGGAAATCTGAAACATAACACGGGTCTGTGTCCACACACATTTTGTTGAAAGGGACCTGGCTGATGGCAAATGGCAACATGAGGGAAACCAAAAACCCTTACCTGAAAATGATTATCAACTGTAAATCAATACTAGGACTATTTCAGAAGTATTAGTCAAGTTAAAAGAAAAGCTGCCAAGAAGATAAAATTACATTGTAGTAAACAAAAAATTATTAGAAATCTCATTTTTGTTTGATATTTGCCTTTTAAAACTTAGGCTAAAGAACCAAGAAAAGCAAATTTATTGGCTTTTATGTTATCCTACATGTGCCTGTGCACACAGAGAACGCACGTACTTGTAGTGGATTGAGACAGTATTTTGAATTTCTGCTTCTGTGAACATCTGTAGGAGAATGTTGCAGGTTTCCTCCCCTCCGCAGCCTGTTCCCGTATGCCCCCTTTTGTAGTAGCATCCTTACTCTAGGATTCCAGCCATACCATTTATATCTGGTGTGTAGGCTTTGTTCTCTGAATTTTCAACAAAGTGAGAGCAGAATATACAGGAAGGTGGGTTTCTCAGCCCTAAACCTCAGTCTCCTCCTGAAGAAGGCCCAGCTGATTAGCTGCCACATCACACAAGTCACTAATATGCTCAGAGACCGTTGTTTCCCAAGGGCTCTTTCCTAAGGGGCCTTACCGCCACTGGTTTAGAATCTTTGGGGCTAAGGAGGTTCCACATGGGGAGAGAGGCCCAACTGCCAAGACCTCGGTCGAACATTCCACACCGCTTTGCCTTTCCAAAGAAGCTGATCTTTCTGAGCTTGTCTTCCCTCTCAGCCATCCTCCTGGAAGCTGTCCTTCCCAGGATGTTGAGCACATGACTTACTCTGCATTCTTGATCCAGTCCTGGTCAGTCTTCTGTCAGTCCTCTGTCCTGGTGCAGCAGCCAGTTTATGCCTAACCGGCCTTTGCCAGCTCATGCCCACCTTCCACCTGGGAGACCGGTCAGGTCATGCTTCATCCTGACAGGGCTCGAGGCCGCTCCAAACAGTGCTGGCGGAGATTAGTAGGTGATGGCTGCCTTCGCTTCCCGACTGCTGGCCACTCCCTTCCGCTCTCAAAGCTTTTACTCAAGAGAAGGAGCTGAGATTAGGGTCCGGTGGAGAGATTCCTTTCCCCCTTCCTAAAGGAGCATCATCACATGTAAAATGTCCTGCCTCCTAAGCAGCAGGGACAGTAATGGGGGTTGGTGTTAGGAAGGTCGCATCAGAGACACAACAGGGAGGAAGGTCAGCTGCAAGATCATATTCTTCATTAGACTCTCAATAGTAGGGTTTGTGTCTTATTCGGGGTTGAATATACAGCATGACCACAGCATCTAATGCATAGAAGGACTTCAGTAAATATTTGTTGCCTATAAACATTGAAAAGGTGCATAGGGGTAAATGGCGGGGGCTGGGCACTTTTCAGTGGACAGTACTATTAATTATGCAGTCGTTATTTTCGTACCCCCTTCAGTGCCCTTCATTCAGCCTTGGGGATTAAGCCTGGATCTAGTCAGTTTTTTGGAGTTCAGGGCTAATAATAGCTCAGCCTCATGTCAGCTACTGTTCAGAGTAGGTGGCTCACTGCGTTCCTTCCATTACTTACGCCTTGCATCCACATTCCAATAACAGGTCGCTGACTTATTTCCTAATCCTTGTGTACCCTTCATGCTCCCATTACCGTACGATGTGCCAGGATCTCCTTGTCAAGCCTGGGCCTCAGTCGCCATAGCTGAGTACCCACCCCCTGCTACCAGGCTGCCAGTCTCCCATGATGCAGTGCTCTGCCCCCATGCTGGCTCGTTCACCTGCGGTGGAGCCATGGGCCTCTCCCGTGGTTATGTCTCTGCCTATTGCCTACAGCTGGGAATTCCTATCTTGTGTTTTCTTCCCCTGGCTGGTCTGGCTCCCACATCCTGGCTCCCACATTCCTCATCAGGTCTACTCTGCTGCTGGCCGAGCCTTATTCCTGAGAAAGAGCATATTTCCTGTGTCCTTCTTCACCTCTTTTAGTATCTTTTAGTATTCTAATTGGGAAGCCTCTTGGTCCCTGTTTCCAAGTTGTTGTTACACTTGGTTCTGGATCAGTAAGAAATGCTGTTTTCTCAGAGACTGATCCTAACTTGGGCAGAAATTCCAGTTTTTGGAAGAAGCTTAAGGTTTTTGTATGGGGGCTGTGTGTCTTCTTGTGGTGGTCACTTGTCTTTGGGTACTTTCTGTGTGTGTGTGTGTGTGTGTGTGATTGTGAGGGGCGTGGCAAGAGAGAGACTCCTTTTGTAGTGGTTTCTGAAAAGCATTTCTCTAAACAGAACAAGGAGAACGAACCAGGGGGGATAGGAAGAAGACCAGCCTTTATATTCTCCAGTTACGTGAAGAAACATCATGTATCATGTGGTTTAGTTGCTCCACCTTTCCCATGTGATATTTTTCTGGCCTTCATTTTTGGCCTCCTAGTGAGCTCAAGGTCAGAAGAAAAATGATGGCCATCATGACTGCATAAAACTTGATGGCAGTAGGAAAGCAGGAATTTAAAGAGATAATGTCGTGTGGTATCTGATGAAGAGTGATTCCATCTGGGTATTACCTGCTGTGTGCATCTACAAAAATACATGGCCCAGGACTTAAAAAACGTGCTGTCCTGAGTTGGGAAGAGAACTTTTTCTTATTTGCTATACTTCATTTTCGGGTGGATAGAAAGGGTTTGATTTAGTTCAGCGCAACATTTGGCTGCTCCTCCTCGCCTTAAAGACTAGCTGCATGAATATGCCCTTGCAGCTGACCTTTTGGGATTGATTTTGCCTAGTGAATATTTTTTTTTCTAATTTTCTTTATGTGCATTTTAAGCAGATCCGTAGGAGGGATGGAGTTGAATTGTTCTATTTGTATTTTATTCATTTGCTTTTATGTTTAGGGCAGAGGAGTATATTTTGAATAAATCTAGGCAGTCATTTATAACTACTGCTGATATTGATGAGACACATACGTGACACGTGCACACTTGTGTGCATATGCCCACAGAAAGGATCCATGCATTCATGTGGGAGGGTTGGTATGAATGTGTGTCCCCTCTTCTTTAGCCTTCGTTGCTATATTCAAAACCGTGCGTTGGGCTTTCCTGCCCTCTTCTGCATTTTAAGAAAAGCTGATTAGGGTGTCCGAAGCTGTACATTCCCAGTATTTGCTTCCGTTCTTGTCATTTACATCACGGTTTAAGTGCAAATGTGGAGTGCATTTTTGTTTAAAGTGAGGAAAGCTTGATGGATGGAAGAAATGCTTTTTAGATCCTCTGAAAGTAGGTACACTTTCAGGGTCATCACTAAGATGCAAAATCGCTGCTGCTATGTTGGGAGTAATGGCGATCATGCTGGAGAGGAAGGCTCGTTGGTCCACTCTTGCTGACTTACCTGCCAGGGGACCCACACAGCTTTACTACTGTGAAGACGATTGCAAGCACTAATCACCCTGTTGATTTAAAAAATTTATTTTTAAAAATTCACATAACACATTACTGAGTTCAGCTCAGATGAAAAAATAGCTACATCTGTTGTCTAGGGGGGCAGAAAAATCACAAGAGCTCAGAACTCCACAGTTGTGGAGTCTGAGACAGTCTCTTGCCCTTTGGGATATAGGGCAAAGAGCAAAACAGTGGCAAAATAGTTGGAAAGATGGCCAAGGTAGAGTGTGGATCTGTTTGGGTATGGGTTGAAAGGTTGGAGAGAGGCAAAGAGGCATTGTTTTTGAAGTCTTCCACTGTTAAAAATAACCTCACAGAAGGCTAGACAGCCATGTCCTTTGGTTGACATTCTGGGTTAGAAACTTTAACAGACTTTTCTCTGTGAGCTTGGAATGGTTTTATTTTGATTGTTGGCGGGAGACCAAGAATGCAATACAGTTAAATGTGGACTAACTTGTTCTAGGTCTTCCCAGCACATGTAAACCAATGGTCTGAGGAAGGGATGCTGGGTACTAAAGCATGTCCCAACTCTTACTGCTTCCCAGCACCCACTGAACACCTTATTAAATAAAAAATTATGGACATAAGCTTGTGTTAAGGAAGAACTGTTCCTAAGGATTGGTGTCCAAAGCCGACCTTTGAGTGTGCTTGTTTCCATGACCAGATGGAATAATCCCACTCCATGACTTTATTCACTAGCTTGGGCTTCACATGCCCATTTTGATGTGATGTTCCTCTCGGCAAGCTACTATGATTTAGCCGTGTGTAAAATAGAATATGCCACCGCAAATTTTTGGCATTTGTTCTATGGATGAGTGGGGCTGTGGATACCACCTTGTCTCAATACATCCACGGAGGGGTCACCTTTTCCCTATCCCACACTGAAGTATGACAGTGGGATCAGCACTTGCCAGAGGGTTGGAGCAGATTCAGAGCACAACTTCAGTGGGCTGAGTAAAGAGAGAGCACATCCATTCTCACCTAAGTCCAGCTCTCTGCTGTGGGGGGACCTCCCCACACCAAGGAAAGAACAGGAGATGGCTCTTCAAGCTGAGTGTGCCAGAATTGGTGGTATCAATGAAGTGCTTAGGGAAATCAGAGGAGGAAGGATGCAGTATGGATTTGGGGTAGTCCAAGTTGGTCTGGGTGGAGGGGAAGACCCCAGTTCAGACTTAATGCAGTAAGGAGTTTGACTAGAAAGGAAAAGGAAAAGAGGAAATTTATTTTGCTTCGGCAACAAGGCAAAGATGTGTAAATACAGAGACAGGGGGGTCCAAGGAGAGCAGGGGGCAGTGGGAGGAAATGGGATTCAGAGTCAAAGGAGGTTCGACCTGATGTCTTGGGTATTAGGAACCCCTGCAGGTGTCTGAATAGAGTCCTCATGTTCTGGACATGGTATTCTATAAACCAGATATTATCTTACTGCAAAGATAACTTGATTGGTGTATCTTTTTCAGAGTTAGAATGATTTTTGTTATTTTGTGACTTTTGTTGCAATATACATGTTAAAAACAGAGTAAGCAGGAAGAAAACTTACTGTGTGACATTTTGATTGTTGTCCAAGTGAAACTGAGGAGAAAACATTTTCTAGTCCTCAGATTTCCTTTTCCTCAGCCTCTCCTCTCTGTACTCTCTTCCTTTTCAGGCAGGTCATGTTCTTAGGCCCTCCCTCATCTCTTCCCTGTCACAGCCTGCTCCCTGCAAAGGGACTCACACCTCCCACTGAAACTGAATGTGTATGACCAAGGGCTAGTTGCTCCAGGAGCTTGATCTCTCATGGAAGAATAACAAGCCTTGTCATGTGTCAAGGAATGTCACTCAGTGGGAATGAGGGGAGATAGAGATGTTGGAGGGTCAGGGCCCTTTTCCAGAAACATCATCCTGAGTGAATCGCCTTTTCACCTGCACTCCCTGCTCCTACTCTTCCCACCCTCAGTGTACTATTATAAATGGATTTCTCCTCCTGTTTTCTTCCAAAGCTGAGACTCTTAAGTTTGAGGGTGAAATCTATTTCCTACCAAGGCTGTAAGAATCAGAAACTTATTTGGGGCTCTTTCACTGAAAACTGCTTCTGTTTACAGTCTTAGGTTCAGGCATGAAATAGCTGGGCCCTTTTAGTTACGACAGTCCATTGAGGAGCATCTTGCAATAGCCTGTCCACTGGATATACAGTCGTGAACAGATGAATGAAAACTAGAAGCTGATGAGTAACATGCGGTCCATGCTCACAAGGGTTTAGCAGTGCAGATATTGAACACAGAAACCAATAGCCTAATGCAAATCCCTTTCTTGGCATCGCTGATGTTGGTTACCGATCTTGCTTGAGTCCCTTCCCATGACCCTTTCTTCTCTGGCTATTCAATCTTTCATAGAAGAGCTCCAGCCCTGGCAAATTTCCTCCTGAGATATTGAACTAAAAGCTGATTCCTTGTAATTTCCTCTCATGATGGAAATGAGTCCCATTCTACCAACAGGGTCTCTTGGGGTCTGAGGAGAACCTGGAGGTCCCATTAGGTACTGGCACCCAAGAGATCCTCAGTCGTGGGCTTGGCTGCTGTAGAAGCCTGGATCTCTGGGTTAGGGCTGGGCTGGATTCCAGGACAGGTGCTGCAGGAATTTCATGTATCAGCTGGTTTCTCTGCACCTGTCCCAGTTGTGGTGTAGCGCAGGCTTCTTAGAGGGAGAGGGTCACCTAAGAAGAGAGAATAGTAGAAGGGCTTGGCTACTGTATTTCTTAGTGTGGTATTTCTGTGATGGTAATGTGGCCTGGGATGGGGAGATTCAGCAACTCCTCACGAAGATGGCACTTCAGTAAGTATTGAGGGCCCAGAATGGGAAAAAAAAAATGTGTAAAGTGGGTAAGAGCTCAATCTTATAGGCCAATTGTGAATATATGTCAGGACCCTAATTTTGACCTTGTATTCAACATTGAATCTCTGGACCTCCCCTACTCTCTCTGTGTGAGGTTGTAGATGTTTAGAAGACATGGGATTCAATAAAAGAAGGATGACATGATTTCTTTTTAGCCCTCTCCAGGCTTTTGGCCTCTCAAATACCAAAGGTTATTGCACATGAACAACTAGCCCAAGTCAGGTGTTGCCTTTGAGAGCAGGATTGATGTCCTAGTTTAGGGTCTATGCCAAGGGTCTGGTTCTTCATTTTCCCCTCCTCAGTTATCTTATTTGTCAACAGAAGCCAAAGTCTCATGCGGTTCAAAGTTAGTGCTTTCCAGGTTCCCCTCCCATATGTGATGCAACTGGCACTCCTAGTTTTGATACCAAGAGAACAAAAGGGATTTGAGAAATTTGTGTTTCTATGTTTCCTAGACCAACTGTGCTGAGTGAAAGGTCTCCAGTAATGATCCGTCTCACTCCTAACATAGTTGGCACTTCTGGGGAACTAGTGTCTACTCTTGATTTCAAGTCTATATCTTGGAAAGTGTGCACAGAAATAGTGGTCTCCATTAAATAGATGAGGCCTGTGGGACCACACACCCAGGACTGAATCAGGATTACTCCTTTCCCTAGGCACTCCTTATTGCTGGAAGGACTTGGTCTGATCCAACATAAGCCTCCTAGGATAACCTTATTTGGAGAGCTAGCTGAGAATGTATCTTCCATGAGGGACTATGTCATTGCGAATGGTGCCCTCTCCCTCTGTTCTGCTCAACTCTTATGCAGAAGTCTATTTCCCCCTCTTCAGTCATACCAGTTCTTCAGTTTGGCCAAAAAGAATTGTCATTCATTCATTCACTACCATTTGGTTTCCTATCCCAGAGGAAATTCCTCATCATATTAGGAGAAGTCCAAAATCTCACTTCATTCTGAGGAGGTCCTTTGATCCTTGGTTTTCTTTTCTGAGTTTGGGAGCATTAACTGGGGGTTCTGTCATGTGACGTTGGAGAGGCAGGAGGTTCTAATCTATTTTGAGCTTGGGCTATCTTCCTCCTGTGAGGAGCCCATGCAACTGCTGGAGAATTTCTTTCCCTTTCTGTTTATTTTCTGCTTTCTCTTCATTGCTCCTTTCTTGTCTCCCTCAAGATGCAAGCCTATGATTTGGAAAAATCTGGGAATTTTATGTTTCAGCAAGCTGTGTGCAATACATTTACCACAATTAGCACTTTCACAGAATGTCACCAAAGTCATGTTGAATACTTGTGGTTCTAGAATCCCCCACTTGATAGGTACTCCATAGAGATATTTGGCTAGGCCATAACTCTGGTTAGACCACAGCCACATCAGGGGGTGGGGAGTCTGAGCAGAGGAGGGGTTACTGCTGGTAACTTCCTCTAGGGAGACTGCCTCTATCCCAGGCAGTGAGCCATAGAACCTTATATAAATGTTCACTTCCTGTTCTTCTCCCTGTAGCCTCTGTGACCTTCAACATTTCTTCTTGGAGGCTGTCACAGAAGCTTAGACTTCTCCCTGGAAATTCTGAAGTTGACTCTTGACTGCTCCTTTCCTTCCTTCCCTCTGACATAATCCTTATGTTTTTGCTTCTCTCCTCTTACTTCCTTTGCTTGATTCCTTTTCTTTCTGCTGCTCTTAATACAGTTATATCCTCTATTCTTGGTGGTTGGGATTGGGTATTTTCTCCTCTGTTTCCTGCTGCTGCTAATAGACTTAGTAGCAATGCCTTAGAATGAGGGACATATCTTAATTGCACCTCATGGCTCATTCTGTAGTCACTGTCTCTGAGACAAACTGACCCATTTCCTTTTTTGTCTTTGTCAATTGGGCCACTGTTTCAGGCCTCTAATACTAGATATTTTTTTTGCATTTGAAAGCTGCCAATCACTAGGCAGAAGCTCCAGGAGGCAGCCAGCTGGGGAAAAGGAGCTAGTTCTTTCTAGCTGGTGTTAATGCTAGAGTGCGGAGGTTACACAGATAGACAATCCATGATGTTCACATCCTCTAAGGAAAGTGTACAGAGCAGTTGCTCAGCAAGTCTCAGAGCTGCTGATTGTTTTTAATAATTCCCCCCGCCACACACACTTTTAAGGTTGGCTTTAAATAATACCAGCAATTTACTTTACCAATGCAAAGATTTGGCATTGATCTTGTAAGAGAGGAAGCAGGTAGATATGAGGAAGCCCTTACCGCTTTTGTGAGTTCTCCTGACAATTCAGGTGTGGGAAGAATTTTAGCCTTGATTCTGAGAAACAGGGACCTAGTCTTGTCATCTGTTAGGACTGCCAAGATTTATTGTACATTACTTCTTTGTCAGAGGCCAACCTTGTGATCTAGTCTTGATCCCTTTATATAAAATTATATATCTGAGACTGGATTCTAACTCAGATTATTCTATCTCAGATGCTGGCTTCATGTCTGGGACATCACTCCAAATACCAAACTTTAGAACTTCTTCTGTTGATAAACTCATCCTATTTGCTGTTTTGGTAGAGGCAAGAGGAATGATCCAAACCATTTATGAAATATTTTCTTTTCAGACTGACATGCATGCATGTATATGAATCATAAAGGGTGGTTTCCCAATTCCAGAATTAACAATTGGGGGGAGGGGGAGAGCCCCCTGGAACCAGAACCACAATAAGTAGTTCTCATCAACGAGTGGATTCCTGGGCACTTAGGACATGGAGGACATCTCTAGTACAGTTTCCTGCCCCTGGAATCTACTCTTCTTATTCTCCACAGTGGCAGTCTTCTCTCTGCACTAGGCATAGGGGTGGTATCTATGGTCTTGGAAAAGGAGGGCACACTACATGATCTGAACTCTACAGATTTTTTTCATTTTCCTTTGACTTCGAAATATTGTCTTGGACATGGAGGCATTTCAGTTTTGGTATGTTTGGTCTGACACACTAAAGAGAGGGATAGGGAAGGTTATTGTGCTGTGGCAACCAGGGAGGGAGATGAGAAAGTCAGGTCTCCATTCTCTGACAGAGTCACCTCTACTTCATGAGCTACTCTGGGGAGCCTCATAAAAAGAGGACTAACACAGTGGTCATTGCATGGCATTGGCCTTCTGACTTCCTGTTAAAGGTCTTGATCTTGTAAGTCCATCTTTCTGGTCACTTAAATGGGGTGAATTACAGAGCAGGCAAAGCCTTCACTGACCAGGAACTGAGAGGGCACCAGAAATGTTTTCAGCATGGAAGACCCATTGGTGGCAGTCAGGCTTGCAGGAGGGGGATCACTGTTGAGGGAGACCAGTCAGGGTCAGGACGGTGTTTTCACAGATGCTCTTACCTCGATGTCTTCCTCTTCCTTGTGGGGCTCACTGGCTTTAAGGAACTTTGTGGTGGAATTTCCCTTCTTCTATGGAGGAAAATCTGTGGTGGTCCCCTCGTAAAGTGACTTGATATGTTCCAGGCCACCTACACCATCATCTGTCCTCAACTGACCTGTAATACATTGCTGGTTTTTTTTCCTCTTGGAGTATAACTAGAAAGGATTTGCAGAGACCATAACCTGAGGAGCAGTAAGTCAGAAAATCAAATTCCCCTTCCCTTCTGGCCTTGAGTTCTGTCTACATCTGTACTCCTAGAGGGTCAAGATTGGGACCATCTTCTAGTCTTTGGGTCCCTAAGTAAAAGAAGGACCAATATGAGTTTTTTAATGTAGCACTTCAAATTTAGTGAGTGTTCCTCTTTACAAGTCATGATATTAAGGAGTTATGACATGGAAATGTGAACATTGGCCTCCCTCCTCCTCTCGTGGAATGTGAGGCATTCAGACTATCACTCTGTTCCCTCTGGCCTCTGTCCTCCAACCAGGGTAATAGCTTCACCTAAGGAAGCTCAGAAGACTGACATGACCACCATATTCCTCACCTTGATATCCACCAGCTTTGGGTTTCTCATAATTGCATTTTATGTGCTCCAAATGTGGGAATCCCCAAACTGGGGACATGGAATGTCAGTCAGTAAGGGGAGAAGAAGCTGGCTTTATGCTTTCATTTGACACATTTTATGAGCATTTTTGAAGAGTCGGAATAATTTACTGAAGAATGATGTCAAGAGTCTTGAGGAGATTCTGTCCCACATAGCCATTGCTCATCTTCTTTCTACTGATATCCTCACCCCATTTCTCTTGTATGAGCCCCTGCAGAGAGAGAGACATTTCTGATCTATTTGGGAAATGTTTCCTCCTTAGAATAGTATGAGTGTATTTTCTAGTCATAAGTGAACCCTAGGTATGTGGTATCCTTCACACGGGAAGAATCTCTGCTGGGTCTTAGGGCAAACGGACCATCTCTACTGATACCTGACACGAACATAAAGGAAACTCCACTGGAGGTTTTGACTGCTAGGTCTTTAATGCCTATGAAATTGGTGGCCCAGGGGTCATTGTGAAGTGTTCCCCGATGCTCCTACAATACTCTCTTCCTGTTCTCAATAATGACAACCTTCTCATTTTTTGGCACTGTGAGGTGGAGATGGTGCCTGTAGTCTTTGAGAAAAGATGTGCTTCTCCACATAATGATCTGAATTCCATCATATCTTTAATCTTCTTTTGTTGAATATATACTGTGAATTGGATCTGGAGGCATTTCAATCTTAGTATGGTTAGTCTGTCTGTCTGACGTGGAGGAGGTTATTGTTTTGTGGCAGCTGGGGTGGGAGACCAGAAAGTCGGCCATTCTCTGACAGAGTCACCTCTACTTCATGAGCTACTCTGGGGAGCCTCATACAAAGAGGACTAACACCATTGCATGGCACTGGCCTTCTGACCTCCTGTTAAATGTCTTGATCTTGTAGGTCACTTAAATGGGGTGAATTACAGAGCAGGCAAAGCAGGAGGTGGGAGGATTGCTGTTGAGGGAGATCAGTCACGGTCAGGGCAGTTTTTTCACAGATGCTCTTACCTCGATGTCTTCCTCTTCCTTGTGGGGCTCACTGGCTTTAAGGAAGTTTGTGGTAGAATCTCCCTCCTTCTATGGAGGAAAATCTGTGGTGGTCCCCTCCTAAAGTGATTTGATCTACTCTAGGCCACACCACCTGTCGTCATCTATCCTCAACGGACCTGTAATGCATCACTGGGTCTTTTCCTCTTGGAATATAACTAGAAAGGATTTGCAGAGGCCATCACTCGAGAAGCAATAACAGAAAGATGAATTCCTCTTCTCTTCTGGATTTGGATCCTGGGTATATGTTGAACTCTATAAAGAGCCTAGTTTCTCCAAGTTTCTGAAGAAGGGAATAGCTAGTTTTTGATTTCTATATACACCCAAAAACTGTTCGTATTTTTTGAATGCCCATTAAGTGTTTGGTACTGTGTTTTGTTATTTGACTTCTGGTGATCCCCCTCATGCCTTAGAATCTCAGAGATATTGGGGAGATGGGACATTCCCTTCCATTCCCTGTCTTTGGATTTCTGCTGTGGTAGTCTCTGCCTTGGGAGTTTGGAACACTCTCCTTGGCAAGGCTTGTATCACCACTGCTCTCCTTCAACTAATGAAAAAGCAGAATTCAACAGGAACCCTTAAATATGCCTTATTCTCACCCAGGACCACTCCCTTCTCCCCTACCTGTCCTTTCTCCAACCATCAACTATAAGATCATTCTTAAAAAATAATTCAGACATTTTCACTGACCAATGGGAATACTTTGGCCCTTCTAACCATTTCTTTTAGCTACTGCCCCTGTTTCCTTGTGTTCCCCATTATCTATCATAATATCATTCATTCTTTTGCTCATTCTCCCTTATTACGTATCCCTTGGGATTCTGACAGCAACTACTCACAAACTAGAGTCATCAGTGAGGTCCTTTCTCCCAAGAGAACGTTGATCCCATGAACTCCTCTAAGGCCAGTGCCTCATATCCATCTGTCCTCGGTAATGATCCCCTATGAAAATCTGTGTGTTGATCAGGACACATGGAGCTTCCAGAGCCTGTCTATGAGATTCACAGTGGCATCTGTCACCACAGGCTAGAATGCCCCACTGAGTTCTCCCTGTCAAAGAGAAACCACTTTTTGGGCTTTTCCATTCCCTTGTTTACATCTTCAGGACTTCTTATAATGGGTCTTGGTTTCATCTTTTGGAAAGTGCAGGACTGGAATTAGATTGTTTATCTCCGGGTTTGCCTCCCATATGGTCCCTGGCAGTGACAGACTTTAAGGAAGCAGCTGCAGGAGCAACTTCTTGGTTTCAGCTCGGTCAACAGCACCGTGTTGACCATGAGTGCTAGGCATAAGCCCCTCAAGGAGCAGGCACTGGAGGCTTTGTAAGCTCTGTAAATCCTCAAGCACAGTTGGAGGCTTTCTGAGGGATACCACGAGTCACCCATTCTGCCACATCCACCTACTATGAATGCCAAGATATCCCCACTTCACTCTTTTCTTGGAAAGCTTGATCCAGCCCTCTGGCCCAGAGGTGTCTTGAACCCCCCCCCCCTTTTTGGCCTGTGGCTCAGCTTATTTCACAGCATCATTTTTCTGAGGCTCTTCCTCTTGGTGAAGCTCTGTGGGCAGTGACATGAATGGCTTCTGGGAAGTCTCCTCATATGAGGGTCCACCTGTCCCCGTAGCTGGTGTGTTCTTGACTTTCGGACAATTAGTTTGTAATGATCTACCTCCAACTGAGATGATTTTCACTTGATGCACAGGTGTAGCAATCTCCACAGGGATAAAATTGTGTTCTGGGTTGGGGGAGTTCCTTTTACCGATGGGAAATCGTCCATGGAGAACACTTCCATTTTCTGAGTCATTGCTGAATGTGTACATAACTTCCTGGCATTAGGAAAGAAAGATCTTGCCTCTCCCCTTCCTTCCAGTCCTTTGAGCCATGTTCTGGGCGTGTCATGTTACAGATGCCCTTCCCATTCACTCTTGCCTCCCAGGAGCTTAGACTCACCAGGGTGTGGTTAGTCCCCTTTTCAGCCGTGACTCTTCCAACTATTGTAGTTTTGTTTTTAAAATCTTTATTGCATCAACATTATAACAATAAAAGTGCTTTATAAGTAAGAAGATCTAAATCCAATAAGCCCAGAAGTCTTTTTTTCCTTTCATTTTTTTATGTCCTCTTCCTCATTCATAAGTGGATGAGATATTTATGTAGTTTTCATACCTGAATACAAATTTTATAGTCCTGTATAATCTGCTGCTGCTGGGATCAATTTCAGGGGTTACCAAGGGGGTTGTCAGTATTGATGATCAGAAATTTGGCCCTTCTCTATCTATGGCCACTTTCATGAGGAGTATTTTTAATACAACTAGAAGTGAGACTTGCCTCTTACACTCTGTCTCTGGACCTTAGTATTACTGCTCTGGTGTCTTACCACCACAAATGCAAATCAATGAGATGGCATTTGATTTAAGCTTTATTAAATGGTCTCTCTCAGAGAGAATGAGTCTCCTGAAAGGTAAGGCATTTTTCTTCCCCTTTTATGGGCTCTGCAAACCCTTTCTAATTATATTCTAAGAGAAAAATGTCCCAGAGGGCATATTCCACAAGAGTCCCGATGATGGAGGCTCAGAGGGAATTAGGATCACATTTATTTATAAGCATGTATTCAGCCATGGCTGTGTAGATTCTGGCTAGAAGATGGAGAGTACCAGTGCGGTGGAGTCCAATTAAGAGCAAGAAATTGTCCCACCATCAAGAACTTAGAAGCTACAATAATAACATCTTCAGGAACATTGGCTTCTGGGATACTGCTTTCGTCCAGAATTTCTCCTGGGTCCTCATTCCTACTCAGTCCCTCCAGTTGCCCACGGATCTATTCACAGCTCTCATCTCACCGTGCACACTCTTTCTGGGTTGCCATAGACACAACCGCCGTGGCTTCTATATACTTCATACTCAGTATCCTTAGCTCTGTGTCTTTAGATTGGGGAATGACGTCTCTATTTTTAAAATTCAAAGCCATGTTTTTTATTATAGGAGTAAAACATGGTTATTGTGGAGCAACCAGTAAATGCAGATGAGCAAAAAGAATACTGACAGGGAGTCAGTCACTGTTAACATCTATGCATATGCCTTTCTAAACCCTTTTCCTCTCTCTAATGGTTTTTCTTCAGATTTTTAGTGCAAATGAACATACTGGTTTTGTAGAAATGCGAGCACAACCATTTATCTGGCCATGATCATTCTCCACAGAAGGCACGTTGAGCATCTCACCAGAGATATCTGCATTCAGTACCTTGCTCCAGTCACCCTCTGCTCAACATTACCCACCTCCTCGGTTGTGAGTGACATCACCACCTAATAAGTTCTTAAAGTCTGAGCAGCCCGAGTCTACCAATAGAATAAAATTGGTACCCCCTGTTTCACTGTGGCTATCCAGTTTTTCCAATTCTATGTCACAAACATCCGTTGAGTTTGCTCAGTATCCCATTGTCATGGCCTTAATTCTGGCCTTCATGAAATCTTGCCTCAATCACTTTTCTTCTAAGCCCTTACTCCAAATTATCAATCTTTCACACCCACTCGTAATTTTTCTGAATACGATCCAGATATTCCTCTGTCTAAAATCCTTCACTGGCTCCCCATTGCTTACAGGATAATAATCCAGACTCCTAAGCAAAGCCTTTAATGATGTGACTCCTGCATAGCACTTATTTCTTATCTCTTGTCCCATCATTGCACTTGCCATAGACTTCGGATCCACACTTCACTGTAGAGTGTCTCCAAATTTTTGTATCTTCTTTGCCCTTTCACTGGGATGCTCATTATCTTTTCCATCCTATGCTGACTTGCACTTGTCCTATAGTCACTGTCCCTCAGCCACTCAGAACTCTCCTAGGTCCATCACATATCTGGCCATCTTCTTGGGTACCAGGCTTGGGGCCCCTTCTGCTGAAAGATTGGAAAGACCTTAGAGAATTAGTGATGTATCCAGTAAGGGAAACGGGGCAGGTTATCTCAGCCCCTGCTAGCAATATCAGCCACTGCTAGCAAAAGCCACTGCTCTCATACAGAGCAAATACACAGGCCGTGCATTACTGGAACAAAGTAGGTGAATGACCATCACCTTTCCCCACATGCCCTCAGACTGCATGTTGGGCTTAGACTTCTTAAAGAAGCCATTGCCTTGTTCGAAAAAGGATCAAAAGTATCATACATAGATGAGATACTCTGAGAGAATGAGATATGTGAAATTAAAATAGGTTAAGAACCTGTGCTAAAGGGAAAACAAAGGTCATAGTAACCTGAAGCTGAGAGCACTGTATAGAATGATACTACTAACTCATTACATATTTGTAGAGGGGAGCCACATATTTAGCTTCAGGCATTGAGTTATCCCATTTAAAAGAAGGAAATGTGATTATTATCACAGACCTGTGATTGAGGAACAGCATAGTCATTCCTGGGACTGAGATCAAAGTGGCATTTCTCTTGGACCTGTCTTCACAGGACTTTTGGGTTTTTTTGCTCTGGGACTCTCTGAGATATTAATATTAACCTAATTTCATGGATGCCAGTTATGTAGAGCTGGGCTTTGTAGGAGCAGAAATTGGAGGGATTTGTTCTGGATCTTCAAAGCCTTTGGAGTGCATGGTTCTTATTGATTGGATGATTTGCTTAGGCCTGACAGTCTCCTCTGTCTAGCTTTTAGCTATTGTTGGGTTCATATTCTGTCCTGCTCGAAAGTGCTCCCAATTATATCCTCTTACCCCCTACTTTTTCCTAAGACATGGTTTCTATCATCTTGCAGGGGATATAGAAATCAGAGCCAAACTTGGCGTGGATTTCATTTATTCAACAATCTGCTCTGTGCCAGTGACTATGATATATACCAAAGATGGCATAAAAGGGTGCATGAGGGAAGACTATGTCTCTGAGCAGGCATCCTGCCTGAATAGCCCTGCATACATATCTCTTTCTGTTGTGAACTTTACTCCAATCTTCTCGTGGTTCAAAGAGAGAAACAAAATCCCCAAAGGTGGTTCTGATCTATTTGTGGAATGTTTCCTCTTGGACTTGTGTGTATCCTTTTGGATTATAAAGGAAACCCTAGGTCTTTGGGATTCCAGACCCAGGATGTGAATCTGCTGGCCCTTAGGGCAAGTCGACTGGTTCTTGCTGGTGGGTGACTCCAGATAACCTGCACGAACCTCACTGGAGCCTCGTGCTGATGGATGTCCCCTGCTTGCCCCATCTAGGGGCCTGGTGGCCTTTGTGGAGTGTTTCTTCTTGTTCCTGGTGCTTTTTGTCTCTTTCCTTCAGAGTAGCCAATGAGATGGGTCCCTCAGCAATGGAGATGGAAATGGTGACTATTGTACTTATGAAAAATGACCTTGTTGAGGGGTTTGCTTCTCTCCAGGATGATCTGGTCATTTCACTGCTTGTGAGGACAGTGGGTGGTCTGAATGGAGATATTTCAATCCTGGCATCACTGGTGTGGCTGTTGGATATTGGTGGGGGTGTTGTGGGGAGTGGAGTGGCTGGGTTGTAAGAGCCACTCTCCATTTCAGAGCTCTCCCTGTTTAGTCTGCTCTGTGTGGGCTCAAGCACATAGCAGTGACACTTCCTGAAGACTCCCCCAGGAATTGGCATCTTGGGTGGAGCTGTTCTATTCATCTTCACCATACTCTTTGCCTTGATGGGTCCCAAACTTTTATCCTACACAGGTAAGCCTGGCTCACCTTGTGTTACCGGCTCCGGGAAGGGCTGGACTGTGCTTCTGGTTGGAGAACAGAGGCCTGCAGGTCCTGCTACCTCTCCCTAGGATTAGAGAGTTGGAGGTCTGGATCCTGAATCTCTTTGGCACATTATTGGGTCATTAAGTGGGCTACTCTGGTTGACCGTTATTCCATAGCTTTCAGTCTTCGTTATTGGCCAGAAGTCTGTGGTGGGCACTGAGAAATCAAACGGTAATTACCACAGTCTCTTCAGTGTAAGTAAATTACCACAGTCGCTTGTAAACCTGTTCAAATTGTTCCCCCTCTTCATTTACAAATGCATGTAACAACACATGTGCAAGCCCCATTCTTGGGAGACAGGTTAAAAGTGAACTACAAGGCTTCTCTGAAGCAAAGAAAGGATTTTTGAAGCCTAGGAATTCTTCTTTCTATCTTGGCCCTGAATTCTAGTCCCCTCTGAGAGTCTTGGCTTGGGGGTCAGGATGGTATTTATGATTTGTTTTTTCATGCTCAGGATCCCTGAGAACTGAGTTAAACATGCACACGTGCACATGTGCGCACATGCACACACACACACACACACACACACATTTTTTGAGTGCTTTTATATAGTGGGCTTTATGATTGGTGATTGGGGAATCACCTCTGGTGATTTGACTTCTGCTGTGACATATCCAGGGTGGCTGAACGAGAGGCATTAGCCACCTCCTACTCTGATGCTGTCTCCTCATTACTCAAAAGATCCTCTGGATAGGTCCCTCCCTCTCCTGCTCCACCTTTTCCACTTCCTTGAGGGAAGGATTCAGGCTTGTCATTGGATTTGGAGTCTACTGGAGTTTGGAGCTTGCCTGATTCTTTTCTCCACTCATTGTCACTGGGTGGCAGTGGCTTCCGTGGTCTCCATTGTCACTGCCTTGCCCTACTTAGCTCTCTTTTGTCCCCTGCCTCCTTGGTCTCCTTAGTTCCCACCCACTGCATCCTCATCCTTTCTCCCAGTTTCTCCCAGCTTCAAGAATCTAGAGGGGTCCTTGGCATGGTGGAGCTACAGTGAATAATTTCATTGCAAGAAGATGGAGATCTCCCATAATCTCATTATATCTGGAGCTCCAGATGAGGACATTTACCCATTTTCTGTTTCCTCTCTTAAAAAATAATAATGATAAAAAGAAAAAGAAAAGAAATTGGGAACCCTAACTTAGCATTTGAAATTAGCATCCTGAGAGCCCGCTGGCATCCATCAGACTGCTCTCCGTCCCGGCCAGAGGCCGACCACTGTTGGGCCACAGTCCTCTCACCTGGACAGTTGGCTTTAGTGCAAAGTGCTTTTGTTTTTCAAGGAGCAATTTCCCTTTCTGTGCCTCAGTTTCTTCTTCTTTAAACACAAGGAAATGATAAACAGTCGGTATCTAGTTAGGCATTTTTCTCCCCTGCTTGCCACTTAACTAAGCCACAGCTCTTGTTTCTGTTAAAAGAGTCACTCTTTGTGGTGTATATACAGGTGTAGATTTGCAGATCCAGGTGACATTAGGGAGATGAGTCTGGAGGCTAGAATGGAGTCCTTTGCGAGATCTGTGCTTCCTCAATTTGATCCCCTACTGAAGATCAATAACAGCATAGCTCCCTATGGCTCTTATATGTTCTTTGAAGTTTGCAATTGTGGATTCTTGGTACTGTTTACTTTGGAGGGTAAAGCTCAATCTATTTATCTCTAGCCTTCCATGCTTTCCCTCACTCTATTGGACAGCTTCTTTGATCTCCTCATGATCCAGACGCTTCTTTAAGCGTCTCTTCATGTTCGGGACCAAGTATATCCTGGGTGATCCCTTCAGGCTGGGTACTCTTATCTCTCTGCTTGATGTGTTCTTGGTGTTCAGACACTTGGTCGACATTGAGGTGAACTCTGCAAATTATCAGAGATGGGAATCCCCCTTCCCTGAATCAGGCAGCATTAGCCCTCAGGAGACAGACAGAGTGGTCCCTTTCTCGAGTGTTTATCCTTCTCTGGAGCTTCAGAGTAAACTCAGAAGTATAAGGTCCTTATTTCACAACTTCCCCAGGTAATCCCCTCCCCCCTCCAAGAAAAAGCTCTCCTCATTGTCCATTTTTTTTTTTTTTTGGTCTTTCATTTTGTCTTTCATTATATAATTGGATTTAGGATTGGTCTTCCCCTTTTGGGAAGACCAATCTGTCATTTTTCTACTTTCAGTGTTGTCCCAACTTTTTTCTTTTGCCAGAGAAAGCATCAGGGCAGAGGTTATCCCCATTCGGTACACTTCTGATTCACAAATGACCGTTGGTTTCATATCCTCCCAACACTAATTTTTTTATTCTAACATAATAAAAAGAACAAAACTGCCAAATAATTCACGAAAAGCTTTCTGCTTTCATTTTCTATAGTCTTTTATGATATTTGACCCTTATGTAGTTTTTATAATCAAAGTTTGGATACAATTTTGCTGTTTTAATAGACTTCATTAAATATTTTCTGTTTTGTTATGGGCTTTGAATGAATGTTTCCAGCCACTGTATAGGATTTTATTGATTTCATAAATCATAACATATTTTTTTTCTATTGTTTATTGCCCCCCTTTTTTTGCTACTATAAATATTAAAAATAAATATCTTTATATATAATGCTTCTTTCATTTGATTACATTTCCTAGAGTTCGATTACTGGGTCTGAGAGCATCGATGTTTTTATGGCTTTGGAATATTTACCCAAGTTATTTTCCAAAGTGTTGGGTCTGTCATTTATTTCAGTTGTCACAAATGCTAACTGTGTCTCCGGCCACGGAGGGGAACTGAGTAGAGGGTAGAATAGATGTGTGGTGGTCTGGAGCAAAATGGCTTAGGAAAGGGTTTCTTTCCCAAACAGGCAAAGTCAGGTCCACAGATATGAAATTAAGCTGAGTGATTGGGTAATTAATTCCCCTGATTTTTATCCCCCATATGCTACCTAATCCCATCCCCAATTTGGTCTCAGGCAACACCTATCTTTCCTGTATGCATCCAGGAAATCCTTGGAAATACCCGTGTTGTCTTTCTCCTGCCTGTGGCTTAACAGGAAGTAATAGTTTCAACAATTGCGTTCAGTGAAGCAAGCATTCTTGGCCTTATTCTATTTCCTTGCCAGCTTCTCTTTTAAATAACAAATCCAATATTCAAATAACATATTTTTACTAAGACTTTGTAAATTCTTAAGAAAGTAAACAAATCCAGGGACACGTGGGTGGCTCAGTCATTAAGCGTCTGCCTTTGGTTAAGGTCATGATCCTGGAGTCCCTGGATGGAGCCCTGCACCTGGCTCCCTGCTTGGCAGGAAGCCTACTTCTCCCTCTCTCCCTCCCCCTGCTTGTGTTCCTTTCTCGTTGTGTTTCTCTCTGTCAAATAAAAAAAAGTAAAAAAAAAGTAAACAAATCCAATATTCAAATAATGTATTTTTACTAAGATTTTGAAAATTCTTAAAAAAGTATAAACACACAAGTCACTGAGCTCCCTGTGGCATGTGATAATTTGGCTGAGTGGGAGAGAACAGAAGTCTGATTCAACTTAAAATTCTAGGTTGAACTTGGGTGACAGGGTGAGAGAGTGTGAGAGGTAGTAAGAGCACAAAGACCGAGGGCAGTTCGTGTAGACCCGGATTGGTACCCGATGCAGAGTACAGTGGAGTCCCGCATGGAGATGGAGGAGCAGCCGGCAGCAACTGGCAATCAGGAGGTCTCTGGCGGAGTCAGGATAAAGGCAGGGGAACTGCAAGTCTCAATCTAGGCTCTTAAGTTTTCCTTTATCCACAGGTCTATTTAAATAAGAGGAGAGGGAGTAGTGGTGGGGGAGTAATAGGAGAGGAGAAAGCTAATCTGTACAAAAAAGTCTACCTGTTATCCTGCTCCCCCAAAGCTGTTTTCAGTTTGTGGGGGTCAGTCATGACATTTTAAAATTTAACCTTCAGCGCTCTTGGAATTTCTATTAAACAGAGACCAAAGATGCTTGTTCAGTTATTCTGGAAAAGAATAATGGGTACAATTGTACCATAAGTACGATGATTAAAGAAATACTGAATGACAGGAGCAAAGAACACCAGGGGAGGTTCCTCATCACCCTTGAACAAAATGAATTTTTAAAATACCAAAGAAGTTCTGAATTTTCTGGGACACCTCTGTGGATGGGACCTTGGCAGAAGGCCCGCAGTTGGGCACTGGAATTTTTCTAAGTCTGTTTAGACTGTTATAATGTCACAAACCAGTCCACTTTTCCTCAAAGCTGGATGCTAGGAAGATTTTCTTCAGTGATCTCTCTACCTGTACAAAGGAAGGCTGGCCTCAGGATTGCCCTCAGTTGAACTTCTGTTTGAGGTAGTTAACCTTTTTATAAGGACAGTCACCCTTCCAGGACAGACTTTGTTCATCTAATTGACACAGTACCGTTTCCCCATCCCCACCACATAGGTATTTACATACATACATAGATAAGTATATCTATATATCAAAATATATTATTTATATAAACCTGATAGAAGGTGTCATTAGTAGAAGGAGATTGCCTTCATAGTAGGACCAAGAGGACCAGGATGTTTTAAGTGATGAGCTATAACAAGAACAACTCGCACTGTAAACTACTTTCTCTAGGTTAATGGACTTTTATTTCTGCTACCTTAGAGGAGGGGATTGGCCTGTTTTTAGCAGATAACATACCACCTGGAAACAGTCCTGTCTGGTTATAGCATAGAGTCTTAACTATTCGTCTCTTAATAGAAGATACTATTTAATGAGTGCTTACTGAGTGCCATCTTTGTGTTGAGTCCTTACTATTTGCAAATCTTATTCTTCACAGTAACCCAACACGGTACTTTTATTATCCCCACTCTACAGATGGGGAAGCAGGGTTGGAAAGATTAAGTAGCTAACTTACTTGAGTCCCACAGAAGCTAAGTGGTAGATATAAATTAAATGTAAGACAGTTGGAATTCCAAAATTTGTCTTCTTAAGTCAATGTGAGAGTGCCTCAGAAAATTAAAAACAAGGCAAATAGGATGCAGAAGAAGTCGCACAACAATACACAAAGTTTGGAACCAGGAAATTTTGCTTGAGGGGACCTGTGGGTGAGCAGCTGGAGCTCCCAGGAATCAGCAAGATTCCCTTCCTGGCCACAGTAACTGGGTAGCAGCTCTAAAAGGAGGACCCGTAGAGGTTTACTATAATCAGAGCTAGCTCTATGTGCTAGGCATAGTACCAAAAGCTTTTTTTTTTTTTGCAGAATTTTAATTTTCCTGTTAGTATGTAAAGCCATTGCTATTACAGATCAGAAAACAGACTCAGAGGATCAAGAACTTTGCTGACAACCCTTAGCCAAGTTGCAGCAGAAGCAATCTAACTTCATTGTCTCAGATTAACTACCACTTGGGAAAAAAAAAGGGCCATAGCTCCTCCACAGTGCCTGCCCATTGGAAGAGTTGACAGTGGTAGATGGGTAGTTGATCTCTGTAGAAGACCAATGCCTTTGAAAATATGGAGGGATCCTCACTGGCAAGAAAAGCTAAGATCTAATACGTTTACAGCACACATTGAATCAAGTGAAGTTCTCTCAAAACACTTTGTTTGATATGGAAGTAGTTCGTCCTCAAACTGATGAAAGTTTGTTTTCTGATATTGGCATAATTAACGTTCAGGCACTTAAATTAAGAAAGAAAGAAAAACTCAAAAGCATTGAGTGAAATTGAATTTATATTTTCAGAATATATTCCCGCAGTGTATTTATCTTTACTGAGCTCAGTGTCATCATAACCATATTATCAGAATATGCTCATCTTTTATATAAGTGAAATTTCTTACCCCGTTAATACAGAAAAAGTTTTATCCCAAAAGGAAAATGCATAAACTCTACTTTTGTTGCCTTTGAAACCCAATTATGTCACCAAAAACCAACCTATTGGTGCCTATTTTCATATACCTATGAGTTAAAAAAGTGTTCATAATCTAGCATTCTGTTTTTTACCCTCATTGATATCCTAAGGCAAACTAAGTCTCTTAATTTCATGATAACTGGGTAATAATGTCTGGGCTACGATATGTGATCATTGTCTTAAGGAGTTTCCTTGTACTGTGTATGTGGAAAGTACTCATTTGCACTTGTCACCCAGTGAAGGCTTTTATGAAGAGTACAGTTATTTGCATAGAGTAGGTACCAGATTCTTGCTTCTTCGTAGATAACAATAAACCAGGAAACTTTGATTCCATACCTTAAAATTGCTTTATATTTCTAGTGTACTTTACAGCTTATAAAGCACTAGAATCAAGTCATTAATTTTGAGCCAGCAACTACAGGGAAGCTAAGTGACATGTTCAAGGGCTTTTAACTAAAAAAATGTCAAACTGAGAGTTCAAATCCATGATTCTGGAACATGACTGACATCATTCTTATAAAAGGCTTTGGGATGATTACTGATTTCAATTCCAATTTTAAATGTTGTTGGTGGAAATAGTAATGGGAAAAACAAAATAAAACAAACAAAAACCAAACTCCCGTTGTATTCAACAACACGAATGGAGCAGACCTAGTGTTCACTCAGTGAAATAAGATACCGAAGAAACCCTACAATATGATTACATGTAAATGAAGTTCAGTAATAGGAAAACGAAGGGCTTCTGCTTCTGACCAAAATGGAGTAACAGGGATCAGTTTACTCTCCTGCCTGAAACAACTAAAACCCAGAAAAATGTGTGAAACAATGTTTTTTAAGATGTTAAACATCAGATAACAAAGGACAGTGATCTTTGAGGGATGAAAAAAGAAATAGATGGACCCCAATCTGCTCTGGGAGAGTTTCCAATTTGCAGCTCTGGGAGGGAGAATGCTGGTGAGCCACGTAGAGCACTCTAGATGTCACAGTGGCTAGAATTTGCAGGCCAAGTACAAGGAGGAGAAAGCTGGGCAGAGAAGAAATCCATAGATTTGCTTTTGAGTCAGCTGAGTACCAGTGAGTTCTTTGCATGTAAGGAGAGAAGCCAAAAGGCTCTAATCCTTTCCCAAAAGGATTAGTGAGAACAATCCTCGGAGCTCACTGGGCCAAGATGGTTCCTACTACCCCGGATATAAAACCTCATAATTCACAGGGCATTGGGTAGAGTACTAGCTCAGAACCCAGAGTTGAGAAAAACTGGCTACAGACCAAATACTGCTCTGGTCCCACCTACTAAAGCTTAATAGCAAGACCCAAAATAATCCAACTGGTCCCAGTCATGCCCCAGAACAAAGCTTAAGAATGCATATAGGAAAATAAAAATATCCAACATGCAAAGGTAAAATTCACAATAGCTGGCATCTGATGAAAAATTAGCACGCACGCAAAGAAACAGGAAAACATAACCCGTAATGAAGAGAAAAATCAATTAAAACTGATTAAAAAATTACACAAACGATAGAATTTGTAGACAAGGAAATGAGAACGGTTATTATAACCATATTCCATATGCTCAAAAAGATATATAAAATATTGAACATATTACGTAGAGACACGGATAATATATAGAAGACCCCATAGTAGGCAAAAACTAATCTAAAATGACAGGGTCCAGAATAGTATTTACTCTTAGGGACTATTAATAGGGGAGGGGCATAGGGATGCCTTCTTAGATGCTAGAAATTTTTTATGTCTTGATCTGGTTGATTCTATATGTATGTGCACATATGTAAAAATTGATTGAACTCTGCTTACGATATGTATGCTTTATATAAGCTAAACCTCAAAAAAGAAAAATCCCATAGTATCGATACTGTTTGCAAAGCAAGTCAACTTGTGTAAATAAGCAGATCTCTTATTCCATTGGGTGGATCAAAGTGGATGTGTGCCCTCCAGAGTATATAAAAACAGACAGAAATTAGCTATCACAGAGAAGCTGGAAATTAACCATGTCATAGAGATTAGTCTACCATTTTAGTTAAATTAATCCCAACTGGTCAATGAGGGCAGGACTCTTATTAGTTGCCCACTAAATATTGTTAGTTGCTATTAACTCCTGCCAGTTTTTGTTCACTAAAGTATAAAATGGAGACATAAGGAAAGAGAATCAGTCATTTTATGTTATGCATTTAAGAGAGGAAATATGCAGAGAGGGTCTAGCTTATAAAAGGAAGATCGATCACATCTCTTTCACCTGGAAGTCTGTACGTGTGATACAGAATAAATTAGCCACTTCCAAGAGGTAGATGATGTGTGGACAAAGGGACAAGAATGGGGCCAAGACCAGTAGACCCTAGATGGGAGTCCATGCTGTCAATAAAAGTAGATTTCTGTTATTTTTTTCTGCCACATTCCCACCAAGTATCACATGCAGGCCACTGAGTAAATTGTTCTCAATGGGTAATCCTCCTCCTATAGCCAGTCAGATAAAAAAAATGCTGTTTCTCAATTAAAATGTATCTCTCACCTGATATTCCAGTAGGTCAAGTTATGGGTCTGAGGGCAAGAGGCCACATTTCTTTTTCTGTAAAGAAGGGACACATTAGATGGAGAAATTTCTTGCAGGGATTTCTTGGAGACAGTGTTGCTCTCTCCGCAACACTGGTGCGGGGGAGGGATAACTGGACCAGCCCTCCGGAGTTAACCTCCGGAGGCACCCTCGGGGGCTGAGCGAGATGGTAAGTGTGGAGGGCCCCGCCACCCCCCTGAAACCGGGAAAGAAACCACACCGAGCTGGGAGTTGAGTCAGCCGTGAAGGCGCAGCAATCTCAGCTTTATTGTATCAGAGACACAGTTATATGGAGAGGAAAGGAGGGAGTAAAAGAAGTAGCAGGGGCCAATAGGAGCTCATTAGTGGCTATCACTAAGGCCTTAGGCAGATTTCAGGCCGGACAGCTGGGTGGGGCTAAGTCCGCCAGTCTGCCCTCGGGCTAAGAGCCAAGGGCGGGAAGATTCAGCTAGGTCACGTGTGCGGAAGTATTCCGGAGAGGCCCAAGAGGCTACCCCAGCCAACTTCCATCAATGGCTGCAAACTAGCGGGCGCCAGGAGGTCCCAACAGACAGCGTGAGTTATTTCTGAATATCGCCATTAATTGTCGTCACTCATATCCCCTTATGGGAGTGGATGCAAGGTATGTTGGTACTCTGAGTTTGATATTATTTTGTCATTTGTCTTTTTTAAAAAAAAATAGTTGCCAATCAGAATTTTCATTAGTATCCTACAAATTTTCTCTGTGGCCTGTGATTTTTGACACTGGGCAGAAGAGTCACAGTAGTGACGAAAAGGGAAGAAATGAAGAACATCAGAAGATGGTATTTAAACTTTTTCTCTGTGCGCCAGCTATAGCTCTGAAGCGTTGAAGGCCTCTAGTTTTGTAGGACTCATTAGTGGAAGGGTCACTATTGCTTCCAGAGTTATCTGGAGAGGATAAAGTAGGATTACAACAATGGAGATGAGGATGTCTCTGATTCTATTCATCCCTTTCCCGATGCATTTAGGAGGTTCTTCATTGTATTTTGGGTGATCATTTCAACTTACCACACCTGTTCACTCTTCTCCTTTCCTGTTCTGGTTGTCTGATATTTAATATAACGGGAGTTGTAGTGGTGGATGGATTACATTGATGATCCCATTTAATGACCCTGCGGTGCCCCTACCCCCCAACCCTCTACTCCTCTGTCTTGTAACTTTGTAGGCTCTTCCCACTCTGCTTCTGGGGTTTGCCATGTGTCTGGCTTTGACCAGTGGGGCTTGCAAAACTCCCTAATGTCTTTGTTTCTCCTCTTGCTCCCCTGCTTTGTCATGAGAACATGTTCAGGCTAGTCTCCTGGAGGATTAGAGACCATACAGGACAAAGCCAGTTTCTTACAGCTGAGGCCATTCTGGGGGCTTGCTCGAGATCCTAGAATGCAGATTGCTTGAGTGAGCCCAGCTAAGACTCAGCCAGATCTGGCCCAGACCAGCAAAACTAGTCAGTCAATCCACCAGACTCTTGAGCTAAATAAACCACTGCATTTTGTGGTTGGTTGGTTTGAGTGTTACAGCAGCGATACCTAATGGATTTACATACCTGTGCCACGAACCCTTTGAATCAGGCCCCCTCCACCGCTTCTCTCATTCCATACGTTGTGGGTCTGGCTCACGGCTGAACTTACTGTTTTGTTTGTTTGTTTGTTTGTTTGTTTGTTTTTCCTGAGTTCCTATAGTTACGCTGAGTTGGAAAAGTATCCTTTAGCCTATCCCTCCAAATACTGCTATCCTGTGTTCTCACTGTTATATGTCATTTAGTGCTGACTTTTTTTTTTTAACTTTTTTTTTAAACATTATGAATTATCTCAAAAATAAAAGTATAGACAATCCTATAACATGCATCAGCTCTGTATTTCGATAACCCAGATTTATCAAATTCTTTTCTTATCTTGCAGTTTGTATTAGCTCCTAGGGCTGCAGCAAACAGGTCAGGTACTTAAAACAGCAGCAATGTATCATCTCACAGCTTTGGAGGCTAGAAGTTTGAAGTCCAGGTGCTGGCAAGGCCAAGTACTTTGGAAGGGTCTAGGAGAACTTCTGTTTTGTGCCCTTTTCTTAGCTTCTGGTGTTGCTGGCAATCCTTTGCAGTCCTTGGCCTGTGGCTGCTCCACTCCACAATCTTTGACTCCATCGTCACGGCGCGCTTTCTCTGCTGTCTTCCCATCATCATCAGGTAAGGATCCCAGTCATAGTGGACTAGAGATCCACCCGACATCGGTTTGACCTCATCTTAACTAATTACATTTGCAAACAACCTTCTGTCCAGGCTTTTCTAAGACACAGGGGTTAGGACCTTGACTTATCTTTACTGGAGACACAGTTCAACCTGTAATACCACCCATTTGTTGATTTTTACGACTTTTGCCTCTGTTTTCCCAAGGAAGCTTTTTCTACACTTGTATTATTCTTGTCTGGTTTTGGTCTCAAAGTTATTCAGCCTAATGGAAGTAATTTGGGAAAGTTCTCTCTTTTATTAGTTCCTGAAGTAGCTTGTATGGGATAGGTATAATCTGTAACATAAGTTTGGTCGTATTCACCTGCAAAACTATATAAGCCTATTATTTTTAGGGGAGAGGTGATTTTGATTCTTGACTCAGTCATTATAATGGCTACTGTTTTCTTCAGCTTTTCAGTTTTTTCTGGAGTCAATTTTTATAATTTACTCTTTTTCTAGGGACCTTTACTGCCAAAGGGTCATTTATAGTATTTATTGAAAGTTTTAAAAAAACCTACACTCTTTTCAGTTATGTTCCCTTTTCAGTCCTAATATTAGTGATTTATGTTGCCTATACCATTTTTCTGTTTGTTTTCTGCTTGATTCTTGTGATTAGCCTTACTATTTGTCTATTTTATTAGTATTTTCCATGGAATACTTTCTTTAATTTTATACTGTTGTTTCTTTTCTAGCTTGTTAAATTGAACATTTAATTAATTGAGTTTTAATCTTTTCTTTTGTAAGCAGTTAATTTAGGACTATAAATTTAATTCTAACTCCTGCTTTTGCCTGATTATGCAAATCTTGATATGTCATTCCTTCACTATCACTTAATTTTAAATGTCTGGGAATTGCAATCTTCCTCTAAAGTTGTTTAGAAGTATATTATTAAATTCTCAAAACTTGATTAGTTACTTTAAAAAATAACTTCAAAATTGTGTTGTGGTCAGAGGATATAGTAAAATATCGATTCTTTAACATTTATTGAGAACTTCCATGTGCATAGTACATAGAGAATTTTCCTTGTACATAGGACATGGTGAATTTTCATGTGTCCTGTAAATGAATACATTATCTTTAATTACTGAGTATAGAGTTCTGTGTGTCATTCTTAGAATAAGCTTGTTAATTATATCTCTGAAAATGTTCTACATGTTGTATCAGTTCTGCATGTTATATACGTTTCTATAGTGTCCAGTAAAATCTCGTTTGGTATTATGACTGACTTGCCATTCTCCTTTTGTAACTTTGCCATTGTAATATTATATTTAGGGATAGAGTAATAGGTATACTATCTCGTGATTTTGGAACTTCTTGACAAAGCTTTATTATTTAATGTCTTACTTGACACATATTAATGATTTTTGTCTTCAAATTCTATTTTGTCAAATACCATTTTTTATCCCATTTACCCTTAAAAAACAAAATCCATGGATCTGTTTTTAACTGGCAAGTTTAATTTGTTTTTATTTATTACTTATATTACTGTTATATTTAGAGTTGTTTCTGTTGTCTTCTTATAATTGTTTAAGTCAATCTTTTTATCGATTGTTTTAGTCTGCTTTTCTGCCTTATTTGGATTAATATTGTTCTCTCTATTTCCTCTTTGGTTTGCTTTGGTGGGTTGGAAGATACGGATTTTACTATATATATTGAATACATATGTACATTTTATGCATTTAGTGTGTAATATATTAAATATATACATTAAAATATATACTTATGTATTTAACACACGATATGTTTATTTGTATTAAATATATTATGTTATATATGACATATACTCCATGACATATTTTTCTGAAATGTTTAACACACACACTTATAATTTTTCTAACGATATGAAGGCATTCAGTGTTGCTCTTCTGCTCCTTAATAGTAAGAATTTCAGTGTGCTTTATAGTGATTGAAAAATCTTCACTTATTCTTTGTTGTTGTCTGGAGTTTTAGTGTTGCATGATTTTCACACAAAAATACATCATTTTAATAGTAAAAATTAGCTGATCTTAACAATAAATTTTACTAATTTCTGTGCACTCCATATCTCATTCATCTTCCTTTCCCCCTCTGGACTCACTTTTCTTTTTGTTCAAGTACTTCCTTGAGTAGTTTTCAAGCAACAGACTCAGTTTTATGTATATAAGTATACATAATTTTTTTGAATACTGGCTTAACTGCATATAGAATTCTTGGTGGATAGTTATTTTCTCTCAGTACATTGGAGATTTGCTCGATTGTCTTTTGCTATCTGTTGTTACTGATTAGAAGTCTATGTTCAGTCCACTGGTCATTAGTTGGTCTGACCATTTTTTCCCAATGGTCTTTAAAATTTCTTACCTTAATGTTTTATATTGTACTAGATGTGCTAATGTGGATTTATCTGCTCACCTCTCAGATTTTTTATCTTTCAGTATTGTTTCTCTGCCATTCCCTTTGTTCTTTTCTTGTTGATCTCTTGATCTCTCATGGAATATATGTAGATTCATGTTGGATTTTTAACAATTAATTTATATTTCTTTTAGCATTTCTGATTGGCTCTTTTAAAAAATGTACATTTGTTTCATTTTTCCCTATCTTTGCATCAATATGTCTTGTTCTTAATGGATTTATTCTGTCTTTTATATCTTTAAGAATGTAAAATCTTTTTTTTAAAAAATAATTTTATAATCGCTCTATTACTTTCATTCAATAAGGTAGAGCAGGGGAATTAACAGCCTATTGCTGATTTTCTAGGTACTCTCTTGGCCTTAGTTTTCTCATGTGTTTTGGACTGTTGTTTGCAGGCTTTCTTTGAGTTAGTCTTCTTTCCTTCTTTCTCTACTAAGCTCATCCTGAATATGGTTGTTTATTTTTTCCCCCACCAGGTAGGTTGGGTTCTCCAGTTCATTGTCAGATCTTACATTAAAGGCTTTATAAAGCTCGTGTTCTTTTGGATGTCAAGGGTGTTATATTTCCAGTCTATTTTGGGGGTCCTCAAGACCCATCCATACATTCAGTGATTTGCTGGCAGGCTTCTTGGGCCTCAGTGTATAATGGTGCTCAGGACTAAGGTTTCTTATCACCATGGCAGGATCAGTAAGGGATAAAGACATGGGAGGAGTCTGGAGAACTACATGCACAGACTTTCTTTTACCCTCTCCTGTGAAGAGATATACCTGGCATATTTATTTCTCTTGTGGTAAAAAACACAGAAAGGTATGTGTACTATTCTGTGCCCATTGCAGACTCAGTGCCTACATTTGTTTCCTAAGGCCACCATAACAAGTTACCACAACTTGATGGCTTAAAACAACAGAAATGTATTCTCTCATACTCTGAAGACCAGAATCTGAAATCAGGATGTTGGGAGCATTGGTTCCTGATGACGACTATGACGAGAAAGTCAGTCCATACTTCTAGCTTCTGGTGGCTGTTGACAACCCTTTGTGTTCCTTGGCTTGTAGACACATCAGTCTCTGCCATAGGAATATGGCCTTTGTGTCTCTGATTCTTTGTTTCAAATTTCCTTCTGCTTTTCTCTTATAATAATACCTACCTTTGGATTTAGAGACCACCTTAACTCTAGGATGATCTCATCTCAAGACATTTAACTTAATTCCATCTACAAAGACCCCCCCCCCCTTTTTCCCTCCAAATAAATTACGTTTACAGGTTCTGGGTATTAGGACTTGGATATGAATTTTGGAGGGCCACTATTCAACTCACTATAGTGCCCAGGGTTTTTACGGGGGGCTGATTACCTAGGTATCCTCTGCCTGGCATGTTCACAGATTCTAGAATCCCACTAGAAAAGCAAGTGTTCACAAAAAATTGCACTGTTCGTATGAACAGTCCAGGTACAGTGAGACTCCCTTGTAAGTAAGGGAATTGTTTGAATGCCAAGTTCCCAGATGTCACCTTGAGGCCAATCTTGGAAACAGGCCCTTCAAAAGATGATAACCCGAGTTCTGCTAGATTAGCTCTTCTCTGTAAAGTCTACCCCTTCACCCTTATCCTATGTATCTTTATAGCAAAATTATACTCATTAGAGATGCAGAGACCAGCCTGCGATATTGACTTTAGTCATGCCGTCTGGAGTCCTAGATTTAGCCAGTGGAAACAAATCCCATTTACCATAAAGATTTATCTTAGCTTAATTGCTTCTTCAAAGGATATGCCTCCCTCAACTTGTAGCTTTGGGCATGAAGCACAGGTTATGAGTGCAACCAGCCCTGTATCAATATACAATGTAGATCCAGTCGGCTCATATCAGATGGTCCCATCAGAGAACAAACCCCTTTCCATGGGGGTCTGTATGGAACTCAGGCCAACCAGCATCTGCAATGATTCTACAGTTTACACCCCACAGAGGGTTGCTGTGAATTTGCAATGGCGCCAGAGTCTGAGTCTTGTTCATTGAGTGGGGAGATCTCCTCCGATTTCAGTTTAGCACTGCAAAGTACTAAGGCCACAATAGCCCGTAGCAGATGGTATAAGATTTCAGCCTAGAGTCAGGTCCAGGTAATTAGGATTTTTGAATTCAGGATTTCCAGAATGCCAGCAACCAGTTTCCTTCTGTGGTAGCAAGCCCAGGACCCTGCAGGGCCAGAGAGCTGTGTCCACGGTACAGGTAGCAAGACTTTCCTGAGGCCTTTTCACCTTGTTTGAGAATCCAAGTTGACCCACTCTAAAGGATGCACATTAGGCAGGAAAAAAAATCATCAGCCTTTAAGGGTCAGGTGTTTGATTTCAATAAGAACTCATTAGCAAACTAGACATTGCTTTTTAAAACTAATAAAAAGCATACTTCCATTTGGAGATCCCTTTAAAAGAGGCTCCAGTGAGCCAAAAACTATAGCAAAAATCATCAGTTACGGAGTTTTGTCCCGTTTTTCAATACCCAAAGTTTAAATTTCAATTTGCCCGCTCACGGCAAAAATAAAAGCAGTTGTGTCCCACTAACGGTATTTTTTTCTTAGTGACTTTCCCGGATCGTGATGATCCCTCTCCAGCATGATACGAAGTTATAAGCATATGATAATTTTTAAATATTCATCATGCATAGATGAAATAGCTGTAGAACATAATGATTTATACAATTTTTTTGTTTTCTTCCTGTTGCAAGTTTTGATCCGAGTCCTAGCAGTAAATTCAGCATTTACAAGGTTTAACCTACAGTCACTGGGAGATCTCAGTGGAATACAAAGATTTGGGGTGTTGTACTGGGCCGCACTAGGGCTGCGGAAGTCTTTAATGCCCCTCCCCTTTTTTTCCTTCTGCCTGAAGGTAAGGTTAGAACAACTAACCTGCTCATTTTTACAGTCTTTGGCCCTTTGAAAGCACCACCATTGGGAGTGTTTGATCTCTTTTTCCTCCCACCAGATGGAGAGCACAAAAAACCAAGGCATCAGCTGGGCTTCTCTTTTTTCTTCATTTTAGATAGCAGGGCCAAAAGAAGCCAGGGAGTCCAATGAGTCAAGTCCCCATGGGTAAGTTTTAACCTTCCCAACAGAAGTTCAGCTGCTCTTTTGTACCCTGGGTAACTCTGTAACCACCCAGGCACCAGGATTTGGACATCCCCTGCCCTTCTCCTCCTCGCCCCCCCCCCCCCAACTGCCAATACTGTGGTCGTACTTAAGCAAATTGCAGCTGGTCTGGTGAATCCCATGGCCGGCACCGCTTTGGAGATCCTCAAGGCCACAGACATTTGGGAGATGTTTTAGAAGCTCCAAGGGAACTCAGCCCATAGTTAGACTCATGACTGAGGTCTTATCACAGTGAAAGTCTGTGTGACACAGTCATCAAGGGAAAAAAAGACACACGAGGATCCTGCAGAAACCTATGAACAGGCTTCCTTACACTCTTTTCCTCCCATAAGGAGAAGTACCAAATGTAGTTGTTTTGGTTTTTTTTTTCAACAGCAAACAAAGGTGGAAGTATGTGCAGTGCTTGTGCTCAGGAGAGCCTATTAGAGAATCAGAGTTCGAGACTCTGGGGGTTGCTGATCACATCGGCATCTTCTGCTTAGCTTGTACAGAAGTTCCGGCTCTAGGAGGAAAGCAGGCGTTTAGCCTAAATCGCACTGTTTGTATACTCTAGGTACAGTTAGCCTCCCTATTGGTTAGGGAGTGGTTTGGGTGCCGGATTCCCAGATGCCAGTCAGAGGCCAGCCTTGCAAGTAGACCCTTCTAAAGTTGGCAGCCTCAGATCTGCTGTGAACTTTTCTGTTCACTGTCCATGATCCCAGAGGTTGGCCGAGATCATGACAGAGAGGCTGTCTTTGCCTCAACTCCCCCCTCTCTTTCTTGGTTATGCAGTCGCGTTCGCCGTAGCACGTGGCCCGAGGCAGCACAGTGCAGCTTGGTAAAGCATTTTAGCCTCTCTTTTATGATGACAGAGTCCCACTGTGACTGTTGGTTTCAAGCAGGGACATCAACTCAGGTCCCACGTGGTCCGTGTGGGAGGCAGTGGTGGTGGTGGGAGGCGGTTATCCTAACTCGTCTCGGCCCCTTGCAGACTTCAGACCCAGAACCCAGAGGCACTGGGCCTTCAGCCTCACTCACTGCTTTGTGTTGTGGTTCATTTTTTCCTCTACAAAAACATGACTATGTGCTTTAGATCGTCTTTTAAAGAACGAGGTTTATTTATCACTGCTATTTGTTCGGAGCAAAACGTGGTAGGGATGGCGAGACCTAAGACTAAACTTACACTGTTGTAGCCAGAGGGGCTTTTACTTTTATATGCATTGCAGCTTTTTTCTGTTAAGATTCAGGACTGAGCCAAAGTGGCTTAGCTGGCCTGCAGGACAACTTTAGTGATAGATAATTGTGCTTTACTCAAAATTGTCTTTCACTGATGTTTCTGGCCTGCTGTCCTTGTGTCTCTTGACTATCTCTTCCTTTGGGATGAATTCTTCCCCATGAGGCTCGTTGGTGGGCCTGCCCAGCAGCATCTGTCTTTGTGGAGGAAAACCTAGCTCAGGTGTTCAAGTCCAGATTCCCCTACTGCTGCTGGATTTTGGACAAACATAAGACTTGGGAAAAAAAAATCAGTGTTTGGACAGTCTACCATGTCCAAAAGCCATCCGTTTACTGGAAAGACAAATGACTAACCTCTAAGTCAACTACTAACTCATTTCTGTATATTCACCTAAGTGGTTCTTGCTACATTTATTAACAGCAGATGTCTTGATTACTCACATCTGCTCCTTCCATTTCTTTCTGAGAACTTATCTCTTCTCTATTAGGTGAGCTGGCTTGGTAGCACAGTAATCCAGATGTGTGTACACTTTTACTGTAGAAGGCAAGGAGAGTTTGGAGACTCTGTCTTGTCCTCCCCCAAATCCTTTTGGCTAACCATTCTGGCCCACCCAAAGGGTGATGAAGGAATTTCAGCCCAGTCAATGAGTTGCTTTCTCTGAGGATGTTCATTCTTGGATGAGCTGAACCAAGAACCAAAGAAAAGAGTTGCTTATTCCTGCAGCCATGCTAGTCAGCAGTTAAGCAATTCTTTCCACAGGGGGTCTATCTTAGTCTATGTTACTTGAAAATCTGGCATTGAGTACCGAACTTGGCACTTAAGATGAAGCTGGTATATACGTAATGATTTCTGCTGGTGAGTCCATGAGACCCATACACTACCCCTCCCTTTTCTCCATAGCTATTTAAACCATGTTGCTTCATTTTGTTGTTACAGATCCAAATCTCTTTCTTTGTTGTTGTTAAGAAAGGCTGCAAAGCAGGTACTGGAGTGATTGACGTTCGAAATCCTAACTCAGGTTTAGAGGATTTGGAAATTATTATTATTACCTGGTTTTTACTTTTAGAAACTTATTTCCTGCTGACAAGATGGTTTTTGAACTTTGATTCTATGATTGGTCATCTTGGCCAGCTTTGTGCCATCTCAAATCTTGCCAGACTTTGCCAGTCTCAGGCGTCCAGGTGGCAGATGGCATGACTGAGTGGGTTTCTCAATCCCTCACGCCTCGAGGGTTTTCTTTAGAAGTACAGAAACATCAGTGGTGATCTCTGGTCTTACATTCTACCTGTTTTTTTTTTTTTTTTTTAATATCTCAAAGGTTTAATTTTTGTTTCTTCCAGTTTCCTTTTTTGTGCTTTCAGCATAGCTCTCTTCACCTGCATGAGCTCCCCCCCGACTTGTTTGGATGCAGAAAGAGTGTAAAGGTCAAACTAGGAAAACGCTCAGAACTGTCAGTGTACCTTCTCAATGGCGTAGTTCTATGAAGGATAGGATAACAAAAATGCTATATATTTCAACCTCCAAAAGTGAGTATAATCTATTCTATTCCAGACTTTGACTAGGAGTTGGCTCCAAGATTTAGGTTTGCAAAAATACAAGGCGTTAATAGAAATTATGCCTCTTTTGCTTCTTCAGGTGGTTTGGTGTGTTTTATCCTCTGCCCTTTATTTTAGGTAAATGGTAGAACAGTATATTTTACACTTTCTCAAATTTTCTCAAATGAGGTGAAATATGCAATGAATATGAGTAGTCTCCTGTGAGTAGGTCCTCTCTGGGATGGCAACCCCTGAGGAATGGGAGTACTCGGGGTTATGGAGGCTGAGCAGGGTTGGGGGGAGGGGACGAGGCTGATAGAACCCTGGGCCCAAGGGAGTCCAACCTCCAGCTGGATTCCAGGGAACTGTGCACGGCACAGAAGCAGATACATCTGAACCTCAAGGGGGGGGGGTGTCTTGGCCACCCTAGGATTAGAGATTAAATGTTACTTTTTCCTGCTTTTTTGGGGGCACCACAAAATGTCCTGGATATCTTCTTGGGCTATCTCAGTATTTACCAAGAATTTACCTTCAGTCTGATGGGATGAATTAAATAGCTGTAAAGGAGATAAGGTGTTCACTATACACGTGAGTTTGTGGACTATGACACCAGGGAACCTGGCATAAACATCTGTTGGCATACTGATTTACTAAAAAGAGGAGAGCCTGCAAGCAAGCTTTACTGCGGGAAACTTGGGCCTAGGGAGAAAACCAGTATTTATTGTGTGCCTACTTTGTACCCAGCCTGATGGCATTGCATTTCATTTGTTTCAGGCCTTAGCAGATAGGCAACACTTCTGTATTACGGCTGGGGAAGCAGGTTGCATTAGAGTTTTCTGGAGAAGCAGGATCTGTATCTATCTGTCTGTCTGTCTGTATGTATGCATACATTAAAGAGTTGGCTCAGTGATTATGGAGGCTGAGAAGTTCCAAGGTCTACAGTTGGCCAGGCATTCTGGAAACCCAAGAGAGCTGATGGTTAGTTCCAGTCAAAGTCTGTGGGGCTGAGAACCAGGACAGCTGTTGATGTACGTTTGTGTTTGAAGGCAAGGAGAAACCAAAAGTTCCAGCTCATTAGCTGGGTGGGAAGAGAGTTCTCTTTACATAGTCTTTTGTTCTTTTCAGGCTTCAGTTGACTGAATAAGGACCAGCCACGTTAGGGAGGGCAGTAGGCTTTATTCAGCTCGCAGATTCAGATGTTAACTCATTCAGAAACACTGTCATGGACACGCCCTGAGGAAGGTTCATCCAAATAATTGGACACCCAATAGCCCAGTCAGGATGACACATAAAACCAACCACCACGCAGGGTAACACATTGGTAAGTGGTAGAGCAAGAAGGACACCCCAAGATCGGAGCATTCAAAAGCTCCCTTATGAAGGAAGCATGTATATTCTCTGCCTGGTACTTAGCAACTACTTAGGCTACTTTGAAGTTGGCAAGTAGTTCACAAGTGCTGTCTCAAGTGCTGTTCTCTAAACTTCTCTCCCACTTTATGTCTCCAAATTAGAGAGAGAGCCTGAACTCCTACTTGTGGTTGGGAAAACCTGGGTTAACATCTTGGGGATGTTTGCGTTTTAGCCATCTACTGTGATAGTCACCCAGGCAGGTAACTGACTCCAGGTAATGCATTTTATCTAACTGTCAGCCCTTCCCTTTTATCCCTTGCTGACCCCTAACAGGTACTTAGGACCAACTTTATTTGCAGATCAGATGGTTTCAGCTAAACTACAGTCCATATGGGAATAGGAATGAAACTTTGCTCTGTTTTACAGCCAGGAACTTCAATGAAAAGTCCCTTTTGCAGGAAGCAAATGGGAGAGAAAAATATAGCAGCAGCTTTTCCTTTTTATTCTGAAGTGAGTGAGCTTCCCTCTTCCTTGACAGCCATTTAAATTATGCACTTTTTTTTTTTTTGAGAGAGAGAGAGAGAAAGGGTGGCATGTGGTGGTGGTAGGGGGGTGGCAGAGGGAGAGGGAGAGAGAATCTTAAGTAGGCTCCCTGTCCAGTGCAGAGCCCGACTCAGGACTCAGTTCTGCCCTGAGATCATGACCTGAGCTGAAACCAAGAGTCAGACACTCAACTGACTGAGCCACATAGGCATCCCAGAAGTCCTTTTCTTGAAGATCATGAGTTTCAAGTTCAAGTGACAGGATGGGTGAAAAGACAGCCTTGTAGCCTCACCCTCACACCTGACGAAAGCCCTGTTGCGTTAAATAATATGAGTCTTGGCGCCACTAGGGGAGGGCAGAGCACATAGTTTTCAATGTAATATTTGAAGACAGAAGAAAAGGAAATAAGGGCTTTCTAACAAGCCAGAAGATACATACTTAAAATGGGGTTGATTTCAAACGTTCTGGATTGGGTTGGCAAAGTTGCCTTGTTTTGGAGACAGATTCTTTCCTTCTCTTTGACCATCATCTAGGTGTCTGTGCACACTTGCGCTTTCAGACACAAGGCATTCACTTTTCCTTCTACAGAAGCAGTCACTTGAATCACTCTCCCCACTGTGACATTCCCGATGCTGTTGCTGCCAGCCCCTAACTCTTCAGTCACAGAGGGGTTTCTTTGCTTGGCGTTTGTGCCCTTAGCCTCCAGGTTGATACTCTGGAAGGAAGAGAAATTTGTATCCTCCTGATCTGGAGACTCTGGGAAATGAAAGAGAGGGGAGTAGGAATCAGGAACTGGAGAGGAATCGTGTTATAACTACGACTTGTGGTGCGTTTGAATATGCCACGGGTCAGTCCACTTTCTGGAAACAAGCACAGAGATGGCCTGATGTAATCCTTTCTTTTCCACTATAGAGAGAATCCTTTCATTTTCCTAAGGCTTTAAAAATTATTTCGGCATTACATGTTCAGGAAGAAAGAGAATAATATTCAGATAAGGAGGAAGTCATAAAAATCACTCCTTAGCCCCTTATGCAGAGGTAACGTTGATACATATTTTGAAGTACAGATTTTAAGATATTCCCCAGTGTAAATAGGCACATCCACACAACAAACACACATCATAAAAATGGAATCATTATAGGCATACTGTTAAAATATTACTGTTTCATTATACTTTAAATGTTGCCTTCCAAACAGTGGTCCAGCCTCACACTGTTGTACAGATGTGCCATATATTATTTAAACAAAACCAAATTATTGGGCACTTGGATTTTTAAATGTTTTTAAAAAAGATTTTAGAGCACATGTGAGTAGGAGGAGGGGCAGAGAGAGAGAGAGAATCTCAAGCAGACTCCCACCGAGAGCACAGAGCCCAACTTGGGGCTCCATCTCAGGACCCTGAGATCATGACCTGAGCTGAAATCAAGAGCTGGATGCTTAACTGAGGCGAGCCACCCAAGCGCCCCTTAATTTTTTTCTTTGTAAACTGTCTTATAATAAACACCATTTTAAAAATATTTACTTTGGCCCTTGTCTCAGAGTTTTATCTGGAGAAATTCCTGAAATTCATTATGTTTAAGACATATACTTGCTAATTCCTGACATCAAGTATCAGTTATTACTGCGTAACAAACTACTCCATGATTTCATGGCTTACGCAGGCATTTATTTTGCTTGCAAATCTGCAGTTTGGGAAGAGCTCAAGTTGTCTTTTCTCAAGCTTGTTTTGAGCAGTGTCAGTTGAGTAGATTCACTCAGGGAGTAAAGGATTTGCTTTCAAGATGCCTCGGTCACCCATCTGTCCAGTTGATGTTGGTAGTCCATTGGGAGCTCACTGGGAGCTATGGACCAGAGTTCTTAGTCCCTCTTCCTATGTGCCTCTCCATGGACTGTTTGGACGGCCTCATAGCATGGTGTCTGGATTCCCAAAATGAGTGTCCTAAGAAAACACAGTAGAAATACATGGCATTTTTATGACCTACCTTTGAAATTCACAAAGTATCTCTTTTGTTATACTCTGTTGGTTGAAGCAGTCAGAAAGTCCTACCCACGTTCAAGAGAAGACTTTGACTCAACCACTTAATGGAGAGAAGTTGCAATATTTTTTTTTAAAGATTTTATTTGACAGAAACACAGAGAGGGAACATAAGCAAGGGGAATGAGAGAGGGAGAAGCAGCCCCCCTGCTGAGCAGGGAGCCTGATACGGGCTTGATCCTGAGACTCCAGGATCATGATCTGAGCTGAAGGCAGGTATCCAACTGAGCCACCCAGATGCACAGAGGTTGCAATATTTTAAAAGAGTATGTGGGAGGGGAGAATTGCTACAACTTTGGAAAATATAATCTGCCTGAAAATATAGTAAAAATAGACTGATTTCAGATTTGGAATTTTGAATCACTCTAGGTCACATACTGCTGTGTGTTTTATTATTGACCACAGGTTTCTCAGTTTTTATTGTTCATAAAGGAAAGGTAAAGATTTGTGGTTTCACTCAGTGGTCAGTAAAAAGGTTGGGATCTATAACTAGAATATGGTCAAGGTTTTCCCGGAGGGTCCTTTAAGGCAAGGAGAGTAAGTGGGGCAAGAGAGGTCAAAGGCATTTGGGAAAGAAGGCAGTCAAATGCCAAGGAGACCAGTTTATAAATGCCATTTCCAAAGACTCGGGTGCAGCATCAACCTCAGACTATAGATCAAAGAATTCAAGATTTAGGAGTTGGTCAAATGTGTGTTGTGTGGATTATTATCAGAGCTCAGCTGGGTACAGACATTCAAATCAAAGGCAGACCTGGAAGGTTCTAGGCTTCAACATCATAAAACAATGTTACTTGCTCATGTCATCCCAAACACAAATACCATCTCATGGTAGTCTCTATAAATCTCAGGATAGGGATGCTAAAATAACCTTGGAAATCATTTAGACTCAGATGTCCTTCAAAAACTTCTGGAGAAGAGGTAGTGTCAGAGAAACCTGGAGAAGTGTAAATGACTACGTCTTCCACAGACTTGGCCATTGAGGAATCTGTAATCACATTCCAATTTTTTGTGAATGTCAAAATGTAAGTACTGGTATTCTGTCTTCTTGCAGGAGCCCCTGTCTACAATTCATTTTTCATTAAAACCATATGGCTGGTAGTTGATCACTGTACATGACTCTGCCATTAAGATAGTACTGCTGGCATTTTTCTCCATATTGAAGTTGTTCTGGAAGGCAATGTGGAGAACTTGTATGAATCAATAAGTTTTTATGCCCAACTTTACATAGATTCAAAATCTTTGTAAGAGTGCAGATCCATGGGGTGCCTGGGTCTGTCAGTCATTAAGCATCTGCCTTCTGCTCGAGTCCTGGTCCCAGGGTCCTGGGATCGAGTCACACCATCAAGCTCCCTATTCACCCTGTCTGTCTCTGTCAAATAAGATCTTAAAAAAAAAAAAAAAAAAAGGAGTGCAGAGTGCAGATCCATCTCTTTTTAGTCTGAATTACTTCTAATAGTGAAGGAAACATTTGTCAGAATGACATGGGTAGATTGTAATGTGTCCTAAAAAGTGAACGAAAGTGTTTTCTTTCCAAATGAACACACTTTTTTTTTTTTTTAAAGGAAAAAACAAAAGTTCATGCATTTCTTGCTCTTGTGTTCGCACATACTTTCATTTTATGGCAAGGAAATTTGGGGATTTTATTTCAACATTGATAGTTTAAATTTGACTTTAATTAACTGCCTGCAAGCAAATATGTAATGACATTTGCAAAAATCAAAGACCCCTTTGGAAATTTGATCTGAAGAGATTAATAAGGCCAAGAATTTAAATTTGAAATGCTGCATGACCGTCATGTGAAGTAGCAATTATCACCATTATGTGCTATGCTCAAATTAGATTTAGATTTAGTCTAAGTGCTTCTCAACCAAGGACAGGTTTGTTGCCTGTCTCCTTCGCCACGCGCCATCAAGACTCTTTGTTGATGCAGTTGTGTGCATGCACACACACGGTTTTTTCAGAGATGCTGCTGAATATCGTACAGCGCATGGGACAGCCCCCCGTGACAAAAATTATCCAGTCCAAAATACAAAAAGTGCTGAAGTTGAGGAACCTTTGTTCCAGTTCATGCACAAGAACTTGACTCATGCGTTCTGAAAGGTGTTGTCTCCGGTATTGCTGCCAAGGCACCAAAGTCAAGTTCATTTATTATATCTGGTTGAATTATGAAAGTATTCTTTTTAATGTTTCTACTCTCACAGCTGAATAAGATCCTTTGTCTTTAACTTGAGACCGTAGACATAAAGGAATTAACTGAACAAAACTAGACTAACACAAAAGATGAGCTGTAAACAGATTGTCTAAATAATTTATTTGGGACTACCTTACAGGTGTGACTCTTTTTTTTAGCTCCTACTTTCCTTTATTGAAATTTGGTAACATCTTTGGTTCATAGGCTCATAGATTCCCAATGTATTTACACTTAATTTTTAAAAGGGACGTCTTTCTATCTTGCTGTTTTATTGATGTTGCTCTTACGTTGTTCTTTTTTTCTTTTTTTCTTTTTTTTTTGGTCTCTTTGTGATTTCACATTCCTATATTGCCTTCCATATCAGCATGAACAGCTTTCTTAGAGCATCAAATATCTGAGCCCTCCAGTTTCCTAGAAGGGCTTTCTGATCTTTGTGTTTCATTCCCGTGCACAGGTTTGTGTGTTTGTTTCAGTAAGGTTGTACTATTTTGTTGACCATTTGCTCAGAAATCTCGGTTGTCTGTGGAAGCCTCTGTTGTTTGGCTACATGGATGTTGGGTTAGTGACCTCACTGATCAAAATTCCTGGTGTTTAATTAATTAATTAAATTATTATAGTCCATACTGTTCCAGAGAGGAGTTGATGCCATTTACCAAAATATGTTCTAGGACTTCCTGACTATTTTGGTTACCTTGCCTAGTGGCTATTCCGACCACATTCCAGATAGATCCATGGGCAAGCTGTTTTTGATCTTTGGATATTGATGACCCATCAGTCTCGGGGTCCAGGGAAGGAGTATTTGTCTAGCCCTTGAGTGCTGAGGCAGAAAGAAACTATGTCTGGCAAGTGCCTCCAGGAAGTCTATTTCTCTAAAGATACTTTTTTTTAAAATCATCTTTTCTTGTGCCATATTTGGAAAACTTGCCTTCATCCCAGAAAGTAGGAGAAGAGTCTACTTAATATGTCAAACGTATGGCTCACCCTCAAGCTACTGTATCCCAGAAGTAAAATTATTTTTATCTTCTATAAATCTTTTAACTCCTCCCTGGTCCATTATAAGTGAGTTGTGACCTACACAAGGATAGGAACACTGATAAAATTTCTGGGTTATAGAAAAGCAAAAGGATCAGTTCTTACTGTATAATAAGAATTTGAATGGTTGAAATGGTAGAAAATAACTACTCCTTTTATCTATCCTGGACTTTAGAGATGGGACATTTGGCAAGACTCCCAGAATGCTAACCCCACCACCCTGAGAAGAACAGTAAGAGTCGGGGCTGTACAGCCTTCATTGAATTTAAAGGTCAGCAGCATACTGTCCTGTTGCCATTGAGGACCGAGCTCTAAAATCACTCTTGCAAGAATTTTCTCATTTTTAAAACTTCCTTTATGTAAAACTGCCCGTTGGCTTTAATCATAAATTTAATTTATTCAGAGATAAGGCAAAGGAAGATTTTAACTTCTCTGATGTGAGGGATCTGAAGAAATTAGGAGTGAGCAAGATAAATATCAGAACGTCAGCACTACACACATTTCCTAATGGATAAGATCTTTGCTTTTGTTATTTTAATATTCTCTGCATGGAATCAGATAGCCTACGTGCCTTCAATAATTATGATGCAAAGTTATTAGACTTCTAGGTCTCATCAGAAAGTACTAAAATAATTTTTAAGTTTCGTTTGGGTCTAAAAGGAAGATAGGCGTTCATTCCTTCCTTCCTTCATTCACACAGTTAGTGAAAGTATACTAAGGAAGGAAGGAAGGAAAAAAGGAAAGGAAAAGAAAGGAAAGGAAGAAAGGAAGGAAGGAAGGAAGGAAGGAAGGAAGGAAGGAAGGAAGGAAG
>PITA01011965.1:0-64258 GCA_004023965.1 Spilogale gracilis
GCACGCGCGCATTCCCACGTGCACTCTCTCGCATTACGAGTGCGCAGCCCCAGTGCCCAGTGACTTCTCGGCAGCCGCACTGGCTCTGCCTGGTGGGAGGGGCTGGGGCGGGGCTGGGGCGGGGCTGGGTCTTGGGCCGGCACCTGCTGTAACCCTGCCCTCTGCCCTCGCAGCTGTGAGGAACGACCGAAACAAGAAGAAAAAGGAGGCGCCCAAGCCAGAGTGCTCCGAGAGCTACACGCTGACGCCCGAGGTGGGGGAGCTCATCGAGAAGGTGCGCAAAGCGCACCAGGAAACCTTCCCTGCCCTCTGCCAGCTGGGCAAATACACTACGGTATGGTTCCCCCCAGCCTGGCAGGGCGGGGTGCACCCAGAGCAGCAGGGCCCATCTTGCCCCTCCTCAGCCCTGCCCAGGCTTCCATGTCCTTCCCTCTTCTCCCTCCTCCTGCTTCCTGATCAGGGAGCTCTCAGAAAGTGAAGTGGGTGGAGGGCAGGCCTGTGGGGGGGCAGTGGAGCCAGGCCCAGAAGGGGTACATGAGGAGAAGGCCCTCACTCTCCCTGTCCTCCCAGAACAACAGCTCAGAGCAACGTGTCTCTCTGGACATTGACCTCTGGGACAAGTTCAGTGAACTCTCCACGAAGTGCATCATTAAGACTGTGGAGTTCGCCAAGCAACTGCCCGGCTTCACCACTCTCACCATTGCTGACCAGATCACCCTCCTCAAGGCTGCCTGCCTGGACATCCTGGTGAGGGTCTGCACCCTGCCCACCCGGGCATTGCCCCTGAGTCCTTGGCAGAGCCCCTGCCGCTCAGCTAGCCACATTCCCCAAACACACAACTGGAATCGATCTGTCTGAGTACCCACCACCCAGATGTCCACCCTTCCTTTCCCCCATGTGACCGACCACCTGTTCCTTTAGCCCCTCCGCATGCGGGTGTACACGCTTCGACCATCCGACCCGCCTGCACCTGTCTACACTCACTGCATCTGTCCACTCAGCCTTTCACCCCACCACGGGTCTGCCCAACTTTTCTGTTTAATAAAGATACACCTAGGACCCTGTGTGGCCAGGTCTTGAGCTGAGTGTCAGGAAATGGAGGTGAACACAGCACCGGCCCCTCTCTTGAGAACCTTCTGTGGGTGGAGGCAGCAGATAGTAAAGAGGTTACCAAACTGTGCAGAGTGCTGGCCGGAGGTGGAGGTGGACTGTCCCTTCCCTGTGGGAGAGAGAGCCATAGGTGCAAGGGCCCCAGGGCAGGCATCCCAAAAGAGGGGGCACCCTGGGTTGTATAGAAGGGGCATGTGAGAGGGCCCTGACTTGGGAACAGGGTGTGATGTGCTGGAGGATATGAGACCAGCTGGATTCAGGGGACTGGAGGGCATTGGGCAGGGCAGAGGGTGGCCAGGCTAGAGTCCGGGTGTATGTGGTGGGGACTATCAAAGTCAAGGCTGGAAGAAGTCACCTCCTTGACTTCCCTGGTGGGCTCAGCCCACCTGTACCCTCTTGACTACTTCCAGAGTGGGGAACCTGAGAGGTGACAAGGCTGCAGCTTCCTGGTAGGGGTGGGGCAGGAGGACCAGGGCATGGCATTTCTGGTAGCCCCCTGTTCCCATGGCCCAGATGAAAGGGTTTCAGACCTGGATCAGGGTTTGAAATGGTTGAAGCCGATATACATTCATGGGGTCCTGCTGTGTACCCAGACCCAAATCGGCTATGGTCCATGACTCCTGAAAATTCTTGCTTCCCTCTAGATGATCTAGGTCTATGTGCATAGTACAGTAGCGACTTGCTGTGTGTGGCTCTTTGAGTTTAACTTAAGAGTAAATCTAGTTCAGTTCCTCACTGCACTAACCACATTTCTAGGGCCCAGTGGCTCTGCTGGCTGGTGGCTGCTGTTCAACGGCTGTGCAGACAGACCGTTTCCATCATTGCGGAAGGTTCTATGGGATAGCACCTGTCTGGACACCTGCCCGGTGGTCCCGTGGGGATGCTGGTACTGGAAGTGCTGGGGAGGTGGGGCGAGTTCCTGAACTCGTGCACCCTCTGCACCCAGATCCTGCGGATCTGTACTCGGTACACGCCCGAGCAGGACACCATGACCTTCTCCGATGGGCTGACCCTGAACCGGACCCAGATGCACAATGCCGGCTTTGGCCCCCTCACGGACCTGGTCTTCGCCTTCGCCAACCAGCTGCTGCCCCTGGAGATGGATGATGCTGAGACTGGTCTTCTCAGTGCCATCTGTCTCATCTGTGGAGGTGGGCAGGGGGCCTGGGGCTGGGGGGCTGGGCCGAGGAGGGGTGGGCCAGCCCCTGGAGTCTGCCAGGGGGAAGCCCAGGATCAGATCAGAGGGGACCTTGGCCTCGGTCAGGCCCTTCCCAGGGCGGGTGAACGGAGAAGGCACAGGGGCAGGGTCTGGTTGGCTGCCACACAGCAAGGAAGTAGAGGTGGACGCCTGACGTCTGCTTCCCTGTTAGAGGGCTGTGCCCCTTCCAGGGGACTTAAGAGTGTGGGCTTGAGGGTCGGGCCACCCAGGTTCAAATCCCGGTCAACCTGTAACCTCAAGCAGGCTGCTGAATTCATTGAGTCCCTATTTTTTTAAAATGGGGTAGTAGGGGTGTCCACCTGATAAAGTTGATGGGGGACCAAGAGGGTAATAAATAAGGCACTTGCCTACGGCAAGGTCCAGTAAATGTTGGCTGCTGTTAACTATTTGATAAAAGCTTTCATGTCCTGTGCTGGTGTCCATAAGGGGTGGGAGTGAGGCCAACCTGGGCATCCTGCCTTTGTCTCAGGATGGCACTACCTGTGTTCAGGGGTTCTGTCCCTATGAATTGGGCTGTTGGAGAGGGTCCCGGGTGACCCCCGCCCTAGTTCCTCTCTGCTCACATCTAAGAGCCTCTTAGGGCCCTTCTCACAGCACACAGTTGCCCCAACCACTGCCCTGCATGGGGAGGTCCCAGGAGCAGAGATACTTAGCCTGTGGCCTGGGCAAGCCCGCCCCCCAGTGGCTGCGTCTGGGAGCGCGGCCGTGTGCCTGCTTGGCCTGGGCAGCTGCTCAGGGGGCATCCGCTTCCTCAGACCGGCAGGACCTGGAGCAGCCAGACAGGGTAGACATGCTTCAGGAGCCGCTGCTGGAGGCGCTGAAGGTCTATGTGCGGAAACGGAGGCCCAGCCGCCCCCACATGTTCCCCAAGATGCTGATGAAGATCACAGACCTGCGAAGCATCAGTGCTAAGGGTGAGGCTCCGGCCCTGTGTGTATGCCAGACCCAGACCCCAACACCTGGCCCAGGACCCCCTGCCCATGCCCAGTCAGGCCCCTCACGTGGGAGCCAATACCCCATGTCTTTGTGCCCACGATGATGCCCCACTCACCTGGATTTCCCCCTGCCCCGGTGACCTGCCTGGGAGCTCTGAGGGGGCGTCGTCACCTTTGCCTGGTAGTTGGGAGTTTGGCTCTGCAGCCAGACCGTGTGGGTGTGTCTTGAGCAGGTCACTTCACAGCTCTGAGCCTCAGTTTCCCAGCGGAGGACTGGGGACCATGATAGTGTTTACAGAGTTGTGTTTGAGGTATCAGTAGGAGAATCCATAACATACAGCACATAGGAAGGGCGCTGGGTCAGTCTGACCCCAGAGCCTGGGTTTGGAACCACTGCTGCCCCTAGACTTGGGGGCCTGAGAGAGCTGGCTTGTGTCAGGGAACCGAGCCCTGAGTTCGGTCCATAGCAGATGCCGATATGGGTAGGACCCATCCTTCCACCCCTGCACTCTCCCTCCTGGAGCTTTGTGAGGCTGGGGTTCTGTGGGCTGACCTCTGCTCCTCTTTCCGGCAGGGGCCGAGCGGGTGATCACCCTGAAGATGGAGATCCCGGGATCCATGCCACCTCTCATTCAGGAAATGCTGGAGAACTCCGAGGGCCTGGACACTCTGAGCGGACAGCCAGGGGGCGGAGGGCGGGATGGGGGTGGCCTGGCCCCCCCACCCGGCAGCTGTAGCCCCAGCCTCAGCCCCAGCTCAAACAGAAGCAGCCCGGCCACCCACTCCCCATGACTGCCCGTGCCCTGTGGACACAGCCCTCACCCTGCGCCCTGGCTTTTCTCTGCCTTTCTACCAACCATGAGACCCCTACCAGCCCTGCCCCCCAACCTGTCCTCTCTTTCCTCGGGGACAGGAGGGAGGAGGTGGCAACTCTTCAGAGGAAGGCCTGGGCAGGACGGACTGCCTGCTCCTGCCTCCTGGGCTGACGTTAGGGGCAAAGTTGTGAACTGAATGAGGACCGCTGGTCCTGGGCCTCAGGATGGAGCCTGGGGGCCTTGTGTTCATCAAGACAGCCCTCTGCCCCCCTCGCCACATCTTCATCACCAGCAAATGCCAGGACCTGGCTCCCCCATACTCAGAACCCACAAGCCATTGCCCCCCCAGTCGGGAAACCCCCCCCTGCCTCGGTTGGTGACAGAGGGGGTGGGCCAGGGGTGGGGGGTTCCCCTGTACATACCCTGCCATACCAACCCCCAGGTATTAATTCTCGCTGGTTTTGTTTTTAATTTTTTTTTTGGTTTTGATTTTTTTAATAAGAATTTTCATTTTAAGCACATTTATACTGAAGGAATCTGTGCTGTGTATTGGGGGGAGCTGGCTCCAGAGCTGGAGGGGGTGGGTCTTGGGGGAGGGGGTGGCTCAGAAGGGGCTCCCACTCTCTCTCCCTGTCCCTGCACCCCCTGGCCCTCCACCTCAGCCTTTTTCTCCTCAGTTTTCTCTTTAAAACTGTGAAGTACTAACTTTCCAAGGTCCGCCCTCCCCTTCTCCCTCTGCCTGACCACTGGGCGTGGACAGTTTCATGCGGCCCCCAGGAGGAGGGGGCCCGCCGTGAGAGACAGGGCAGGGGGCAAAGGAAGTGGGGGGGGCCTCAGAACATAATCGTGTGTATTTCTCAGTCCTGTGGCCTTGGCAGAGCTGCCTCTTCATCAGGGCTGACATCATCCAAGCCCTCCAACCCCCACTGTGAAGGGGCCGGCCAAGGAGTTCGAGCTGCCCCTGTCCCCCAGCCTCACAGCCACCAGCACTGCCCACAGGGTCCCTGGACACACACGCGCGCGCGCGCGCACACACACACACACACACACACACACACACAGCGGACCGATAGGCCGACAGACACACTTGGTCTGATTTCCCCCATTTCCCTGGCCTGCCCCCACTCCCCGGCTCCCCACCCCATCCTGGTGCCCCCTCCTTGCCCCGCAGGACGGGCCTACAGGGGGTTCCCTCCCCTCACCCCCTGCACCCCCAGGCTGGGGGAGCTGGTTCTGCCCTGCCCTCCTTGCCCCGGGGTTGGGGTCTCATCCCCCCAGAGCCCGCTGGTGCACCTGTTACTGTTGGACTTTCCACTGAGATCTACTGGATAAAGAATAAAGTTCTATTTATTCTACATGTGCCTCAAAGCCTCACTGCCTCGCTGCCTTCTCCTGCTGTGTGCGCAGGGAGCTGGGGAATGGGGGGTCAGGTATGAGCTCGGGGGGCCAAGCTGCCTTCAGGGCCTACCTTGCTGTGCTGGTGTCTTTGGTGGAACAAAATAGGCCTGCTCTTGGGAAGCCCTTGGTCTAGGGGTCTACATAGCCCATGTCCAAGAGCTCTAGTTGGGGTGGGGAGGGGAGCGAAGAAACTGTTCTCACCTTCAGGGAGTCCCCAGTCTGAGGGGGGAAGCCAGCCCCAGCTCTCTGGGAACCTTGGTCTGAGGGAGGAAGCCAGTGTCTGCCTTCAGAGTCCTGAGCACTTGGAAGCCAGAGGTTGGTTGTGGGGGTCACTAAGCGGCAGAGTTCTATTCTGGACTTGACCTTTAAGAGTGGCAGTTGGCATGGGCACCCAGGTACCCTTTGCGCCCTAACAAGAATATGGGATTGGGATAACAGCTTAGAAGACCAGCCCATCCATCCAAGAAGGATGGTCCTGCCCTCCCCTGCCTACCCCTAAGGTCACTCTGTGGGCAGGAGGCACAGAAGACAGGTTGCAAGGAAATTTGGTTTCTCCTGGTTGAGAGGATCAAGTGTGGTAGGCCTGCAGTGGCATCAAAGACCAATTTTGTCCACGTTCCCACTACACACCAAGGCCCAGAGAGGGCAGTGCCCTTGCCCATGATCACGCAGCGAATTCGTCACAGATGGTGACCCAGTACTCAGGGCTCCCACCTCTCAGCCAGAAGTTTTTCTTGGAACCTTGATGCCCCCAAAGAAGCGTCAAGCACTGAGATCTGAGGACTCCAGGGAGATGGCAGTAGAGGCTGTGCCTGGGGTGGATTAGCGGGGCTCCTGGATGGGAAAAGATTTCCTGGGCAGGAAAAGCTCCTTCCGCAGGGATCTGCCTGCCATCTCTACTTCAGCCACCAGGTGGCGGCAGCTCCTCACTTTTTTGGCCATCTGACGGCCGGAGTGTGCGTCGGAACAGGATTCTCTTCTTCCAGCAAACTTTCCCCAACATTTTCTTTATGTATCTGACCGGAATTAAACATAACATACTGCCCACGTGCTTTACAAAAATCGCTATGCTATTACACTGTAGCGTAAAGGAGAAATGAAAGGAAAAGACTATGAATTTCAGTGTGCTAATGCACACAGCTGCATGGCAGAGGATTGCGTCTACTTTGGCATTTAAAATAAGTCTGAAGGGGCGCCTGGGTGGCTCAGTTGGTTAAGCGACTGCTTTCGGCTCAGGTCATGATCCTGGAGACCCCGGATCGAGCCCCGCATCGGGCTTTCGGCAGGCAGGAAGCCTGCTTCTCCCTCTCTCAGTCCCTCTGCTTGTTTTCCCTCTCTGGCTGTGTTTCTCTCTGTCAAATAAATAAATAAAATATTAAAATAAAATAAAATAAGTGAGAAGGTTGGAAGCCATTCTGTACAAGAATCCCAGGAAACTCAAGGAATATGGATGAATGTTGAAATAAAATCTGACAATGTGTAATAAAACTGTGCCACTCCCCCCTCCAAAAAAATTCAAACAAAACCCTAATGTTTTACATGGAGAATAGAATCAGGTTTTGCGCTTAGGTAATTATGGAGAGGTTTTCACTGTGTGACTGCCAGTAGGACAGTCTAAAGTCACAGGTGATGATTCTTTTTTTCTTTAAACTGCACCCATCGTGCAGCTCGAACTCACCATCTCAAGATCCAGTCACATGCTCTTCTGATTGAGCTACGGGCGCCCCCACGCGTGATAATTCTGTATTGCAGGAGGGTATCTTGGTATTTCTAACCTCTGCCTCTCAAACGCCAAGAGGGTCCCCCTCATTGTGGCGACTAGAGCAGTGGCCCCGCATTTAAAGAGTGTCCCCCACCCTGGGGTAGTACCTTTGACCCTGGGGCTTGAGGTTGCGCTCTGTGGCTCACAGCTCATCGCTGCTGAGCCATTTCTCAACCATGGGCACAAGTGACATTTTGGGCCCAGGGATTCTTGGCGGCGGGGGTGGGACGGGGAGATGACGCTGTCCTATGCATTGTAGGGTGTTTAACAGCATTCCTGGTCTTTGCCCACGGGATGCTATTTGCACCCTCCCCCCAGCTCTGACAACCTAATGTGTCTGCAGACATCGCCAAGAGCCCCTGGAGGACAGAACTGTCCCGTGGAGAACCCCACTGTGGAGTCTGATCACTGAGGCCTGACATGTGCTTTGCACTGGGTCGGGCCCCCTCTTCCACAGGGGAAACTGACCCAAGGATGGTGACTGGGGTACAAGACAGTGACTAAGTCTTGGGCCTATGGAAGCACAGGGCATTTAACCAGGCCTGGGGCAAGTTTCAGAAGGCTTCCTGAGGTGCTCCCTGCCAGCTGAAGATCTAAGGGGAAGAGTTAGCCAGAGGTGATAAGTAGCTTCCTGTGATCAGTCACCAGGGGCGCCTGGGTGGCTCAGATGGTTAAGCGTTTGCTTCTGGCTCCGGTCATGATCTCAGTGTCCTGGAATGGAGCGCTGCACTGGGCTCCTTGCTCAGCAGGGAGCCTGCTTCTCCCTCTCCCTCTGCTGCTCCCTCTGCTTGTGCTCTCTAGCTCTTTCTGTCAAATAAACAAATAAAATCTTAAAACAACAACAACAACAACAACAACAACAGCGAACCATCACCAGCTCTCTGTTTTAACCATTTTGGTAGAATGCTGGAAGAAGTAAGTTGAAGAGGCTGATGAGCTCAGGCCAGAGTTGATTCAGAAGCTGGACTTGACCCGGAGGGCGATGGGATTTCAAGCCAGGGAGTAAGCTGTTTGAAGTGGAATTGCAGAAAGCAGAGCAGAAGCTGAGGGAGCACTCCAAACCACCAATGACAGGACCGACTCTGGGCAGCCCCTGAAGGAATGATAGTGGGGAAGGGGAAGGAATGCTTAGGTGGCAAAATAGGAGGACCGGATGATTGACAGGACATAGGAGGCCCACAGAAGATAGGCTTTGGCAATAGTGGGTGGAGATGGCCTGGGTGGATGGAGACAGCAGCACTGAGAGGGGGAACTAAGACAGTTGGGGTTGCATTTAAGGTGGTGAGACGCCCTCTGATCCCTTACTCCATTCCAGTGAAATAGGCCTCCTTGCTGGCCTCAAACACCCCCAACATATTCCTGTCTCAGGGCCTTTGCACTTGCCATTCCCTCCACCCAGAATGCTCTTCCTGGAGCCAGTTTCATGGCTATCTTTTTGCTACACTCTGTTCCCAGTGTCACTCCCCAGTGATAGTAACTGTCTCACCTTCCCCTGAGTGATGCCTGCTGGTGTATTCTATTGTGTCTTCCCACCAGAATGTAAGCTTCATGAAGGCAGGTTTTATTTACCACTGGAGCCTAACATCTGGATCTGCTCTGTTCAATACAGCAGTCACTACCCACATGTGGTGACTGAGTCTTAAAAATGTGGCTGGCCCAGGGGCACCTGGGTGGCTCAGTAGGTTGGGCGTCAGCCTTCGGCTCAGGTCATGATCCCAGGGTCCTGGCATCAAGTCCTGCGGCAGGCTCCCTACTTAGAAAGGAGCCTGATTCTCCCTCTCCTCTCATGTTCTCTATTGCTCTGTCTCAATCTCTCAAATAGATAAACAAAATCTTTTTTTAAAAATGTGGCTGGTCCAAATTAAGATGTGCTTTTTTTTTTTTTTTAAAGATTTTATTATTTATTTGACAGAGAGACCACAAGTAGGTAGAGAGGCAAGCAGAGAGAGAGGAGGAAGCAGGCTCCCTGCTGAGCAGAGAGCCCAGATGCAGGTCTAGATCCCAGGACCCTGAAATCATGACCTGAGCCTCAGGCAGAGGCTCAACCCACTGAGCCACCCAAGATGTGCTTTAAGCATAAAATACACACCAGATTTCAAAGACTTAGTACAAAGAAAGAATATCTCCTTACTACTTTTTTTAAAATATTGATGATGTGTCGAAATAACATTTTGGATACAATGGGTTAAAGAAAATATGTTATTAAAATTAATTTCATCTGTTTCTTTTACTTTTTAAAGCGGCTAATGGAAAATTTTAATTACACATGTGGCTCCCATCCTATGTCTATTGAACAGCACTGATCTTGAACATTGCCTGGCATATAGTATGTGCTCAACAAATATTTCTTGAATGAGTACACCTGGAAAACAGCTGGATATCCACATCTGAGTTTGTTGGACGTCCATGCTTTGCACACATACCTGACCATCATCAGAGAAATGCTGTTGCACAACACAAGTGCAAGTCCTTGGGCCTCGGGGACACCTTCAGTTCCTCATGAACACAGATTTACTAAGCAGCTCCTCTGGGCTGATGTAGGGGACCAGCGATGCTGTCTAGCAGGTGTGCTCTGCCTGGGGAAGCAGGGGTGCCACAAGGCATCTAGCTCCGCCTTGGGGACGGGACTGTGAAAGGAGGCATCTGTTTCTTCCCAAATGAGACCAAAAGGCAGGTATTAGCTAGGGTGGGGAGGGGGTGCTGCAGAGAGGCAGGCCGCGCCAGGCCAAGAGACAGCATGGTCAAACATCTGGAAGGAGATGGGTCATAGTGCCTGGCAAGAAGAGAAAACTCAGCATGGTTTGGAGCACAGGGTGGGACTTCAGAAGCCTCATTCTGGTACTGGACTTACCCTGATGACAGGGAGCCCCTGGAAGGTGTAAGCAGGGGGACTAGGAGAAAATCAGGCAGGGTGGGTGGTGGTGGCCTGCTCAGCAAGGCTGGATAAAGGCCAGGGCAGGGTCAGATGGTGGCCCCTGGATGTTACTTAGGTCCTGGGTGATCTTAGGAAGAGCAGCTCCACTGGGGTGGCAAGGGAGGAAGACAGATGGAGGTGGAGAAAGACAGGAGGGGAACAAGAGGCAGCCACGAGGTAGCTCTTCGTATTCTGCCTGGGGTCGGGAGCGGTTTTGGGGCAGATTTCTTTCCAGGATGGAAGGGACTTGGCCATGTTTATGGACTTGGGGAATAGTAGCAGGGGGAGGGAGTGAAGCTAGGACAGAGCCCTGCCTTCTGACCCTACTGCCCACTCCCACTCTACTTCCAAAAAAGGGAGGCCTTGACCACGGTGCCCAAGCCACGCTGCCGGTGGTGTGAGTGGTGCCCACAGGCCGGACCACACCAAGGCCTGCCCAGGTCTCTCCTCCCTGTCTTTCCTCCCTGTGTGGGCTCCATCAAGAGGGGAGAGCTTCCTGCAATACCCCAAAGGGAGGGAGGGAGTTATTGTGGCTGTTGCTGGCACCTTATCGGATCTCTCTCTCTCTCTCTCTCTCTCTCTCTCTCTCTCTCTCTCTCTCACACACACACACACACACACAGTCACCCAGGGCATTCACATGCATGTACACACACAGAACCCACACAGGGCACACACATGCACACAGAGAGCCCACACAGGACACCCCCTTGCCTACCCACGCGCACACACAACTCACGCAGGATATACACATGTGCGACGGGCACGCACAGCTCACACTATACAGGTGTGTACATGTGTGCACGTACAGGGGGAGCCCGCACGGGGGCCACACCCCAGTCTGGACACCACCCGAACCTCCACTTTCCCCTCTGTTATGTCCTCCTGGGCACTGCTTCTCAGTCCCTGGCCTCTCCGTTCAGGTGCCGGACCCCGCTCCACCGAGAGCCCCCGGGAAGTGCTCAGACAGGGTCCTGTGCCGCCCGCCTCTAGATGGCCAGGTCCTGGCGGACGGTGGCCAGGGACGCCTTGCTGCGGCCGCTGCCGCCCTCGCTGTCGCCGGCGGGGCCCGGGTGAGCGTAGGCGGGCGGACAGCAGGGGTCGTCGGGGCGCGGGCGCCGGGAGGGCGGGACCGGGGGGAGCGGCGGTGGCGGCGGCGGCGGCGGGAGCAGCTGCTGCGCCTCCTCGTGTGCGCGGTGACCGCGGCCGTCGCGCTCGGCCCCCCGATGACAGCGCCCGGCGCGCGGGCGGCCCTTCCAGAGCAGGTGGCCCAGCTCGGCCACGCTGAGCAGCGCCGAGAGCAGCCCCACTGCGAAGTAGAAGAGCACGAACACGGTCTTCTCGGTGGGCCGGCTCACAAAGCAGTCCACGGTGTGCGGGCACGGCGGGCCGGCGCACGCGAAGTGTGGGGCCACGCGGAAGCCGTAGAGCAGCGCCTGGCCGGCCAGGAAGGCCAGCTCGGCCAGCAGGCGCAGCGCCACGCTCAGCAGGTAGCAGCTGCGGCGCGGGGGCGGCCCGAGCCCGGCGTCCGCGCCGCCCGCCTCCTTGCCGGCCCGGTGCGCCGAGTAGATGACGAAGAGCACGGCGGGCGCCGAGAGCAGCAGGATGTGGAAGAGCCAGAAGCGGTAGTGGGAGACGGGGAAGGCGCGGTCGTAGCACGTCTGGCGGCAGCCGGGCTGCAGCGTGTTGCACACGAACTCCTCCTGCTCGTCCTCGAACACGGCGCCGCCCACCGTGGCCAGCACCAGGATGCGGAAGATCAGCATGACCACCAGCCACAGGCGGCCCACGAACGGCGACTGCAGCTGTACTGCGTCCAGCAGCGAGCCCAGGAACGCCCACTCCCCCATGGCGCTGCGGAGGCGGGGTGGGCGTTGGAGGCCGGAGGGTCAGCGCCCCACCCCCCCAGCGGGTGCGGAGAGCTTGGCGAGCCCTTCTCTAACTTTGGAGTGAGGCAGGGACTCAGCGAGGCACTGGGTTTAGCTGGGATTTTGTGAGAACTAGGGAGTGGGGGGACTGGGCAGGAGGGGTCAGGAGATTCTCCACTGTGGGTGCCCTTCTCCTTGGGACCAACAAGTACTGGGGAGGAGCCCCACCCTGGTGCTCTAGCTAGACCCCCAGGGGCCTGTTTGGCTGGACCTCATGCTCCTCCAGAGTCCAGATCTGCAGGGAGTGAACTTAGACATAGGAGGGACAGCCACCTGTCCTTGTGCATTGTAAAAGCAGAAACCCAGGAGTGCCCTTATGGGCTCCAGGATGCTTTCCATGGGCAACCACGGTGCCTCCACCCAGGACTCCAGACCCAAGTCGGTGCCCTTGGGAGAGGTGGGACTCAGCCAACCGGGAGGGACTGCACCTCCCTTCTTTGCTCACCATTTCTCATGCCTTTCTTATTGCAGTGAACTCCTATCAGAATTGGGGGTTGGACACCAAAGTAATCCCACTTCCTTAACTCCATTCTTTGTTCTAGGTGTCTCCTGCCATCCCATCGCAGAGTAGCAGGAATACAGGCCCAGCCTTCTCCCATCTCCTCCCTGGTGTCCCTCAACTTCCAGCCTCCCACATCTCCTGAGAACCTCCCCCAACACACACTCACACAGGTCCCACAGCCCCCTGGCGCCTCCACACCCTCACCTGACCCCACTTACCTTGGATCTAGAGCTGAGGTTTTAGAGTTGAGGGAGGGATCCTGAGAGATGGCTGGGACTTGTTCCTCCTAGGCCCTCTTTCATTTGCCCTTTTGGATTTGGCCAGGATGGATGACAGGATAGAATGGCTGAGAGGGGCTTGCTCTCCCCCTTCTCTTAAAGGGACAGGGTGGCCCTGTTGGCTGGCTCCACCCTTGGGAACAGACACGGGGCCATGCCCCTTGCTGGGCTTTGCCAGCCCTCCCTTTCTCCCTAACCCACGCTTACCCCCATCCCACTGTTGTGTCTCCTGGGAATGGCGGAGGGGGTTAACCAGAACTAACTGCTTTTGGGGGGGGGGCGGTTTATGGAAGCCCATGGAACAGATTCCCTCAAATTGGAAGGCCTAGATCCACTATCCACTGACTGTCACCTTCGAGGCTGGAGAGAGGTTTGGTGCTGAGTTGGGGGCAGCAGCTCTGTCACTACTGGCTTTGGACAAGTCACTGAGCTCTTCTGGGCCAGTCTCCTGGCTTGTCAACTGAGGACGCTGGGCCATCTGACCCTCAAGTTTCCTTCTAGCTCTTTGTCTTAAAGCTAAGGTCCCAGTCATATTATGGAGAACTAAGAAAACCTGTGTCTGGAAAAAAATCCCATATGGAAACCATTAAGGCATCAAGAGTGATCAGTATTGGTGGTTAAATAAAAGCTTTTGCTTTCCTTCTGCTTTTTTATAATTTCCAGACTTATTATAATTAGCGTGTTATTTTATAATGGGAAAAATAAATAGACTTCTACTAGAAGGCTCTGAATCACATCCTATGACTCCAGGTGGCAGAAGCTGTCCCTTAGGGGAAGAGTAGGATGACTCATGGTGACCTGAGTAGCCAGGGCAGGGACACCCCCAGGATGAGATATTTTGTTCATCCCCTGTAGACCTTTCTAGGAATCTGCCCAACTATTCCCCTCCATCTGTGCATCTGCTCTCAACCAGGCCCTGTCGTTGAGCCCATCACACAAATTAGTTCATTTAGTCCTCTTGACGACCCTGGGAGACTCTCCGAGTCTCAGCTGCTTACCCATAGTCACACAGCACATAATTAGCTGGTCCCTTTCTCATGCCTGGCTTGACTGGCTGGGAGCCCGTGTGCTTGAGCCCATCATGGAACCGCCCTCCCTCTGGCCTGCTTGGGTTTTCTAGGGCCTGACAACCCCCAGAGCTTTTGTTGGGTCTAGTGGGCCCAGACACTGGAAGTAGACCATGCCTTCCCAGCTCTGAGTGGGGAAGCCAAGACTCTCCTCCTCCACAATTCCTCTTCCCTTCAGCCATGGGGGCCTGTATAATTTTCCATGTGTTGACAGGGACCCCTGGCCTGATTTCAGGAAGGGGTGGGAAATGTGCCCTTCACCCACATGGGCCCAGGGGCTCAGCCCAGCCTGGAAAAATCCTAGGGTTAATGCTGGATGTGCCAGGGAACCCTGCCCATTGTCATGTAAAGTTCCCTTGGGAGTGGGCCTGGCTGGGGAGACACTGCCTTGGACAAAGTCCAAAGGAAAGCACATGCTGGGGCCCCACATTCCAAAAACAGGATGTGGGGTAGGGGGCATGGCTGACTTTCCCAACCCTGACCTCTGCCTGCTCCTGGCAAAGCTGCTCCCGGATCCCCAACCCCCAGCCCCAGCCATGGGGGCTCAGGAACACACCTCATCTCTCCTGACTGTTCAGGAATGGTCCCTGCCCTGTCCTCATGGCCCCTGCTAGGTCAGACTACTGGTCCAGCCTGGAAAAACCCCATCAGACTGACCGCCTATCAGGAGTGGAAAACGGCAGAGGTGGGGGGCTCAGGTGGGGCAGGCACATGGTCACACTGTGCTGTCCCCAGCCCCTGATGCCACAAGGCCAGACACAGGAGACTACAATCTCTGGGGCCCAACCTCCTTCCCAGATAGCGCTGTCCACCCTGAGAGGAGGTGTCACTGATGCTGTCCAGGGCTGATGACACATGGCCCCATTCTTGGCCATACTTAAGGTCTGGAGCTGGACTGAGAGGCCCATCCACCACAGGGTCCCAGTCATTCTCTGTCCCAGACACTTCACCCTAGCCTGTGGGGCCACAGAGCCAATTCCCATTCTGTCACACATGGACACACACATGCCGCCACTGCATGATCATACCCAGTAAGTGACATCATCAAGACATGATTGTATTTTCTCTTCCCTGCGCCTTTCTAACAATTTTTAGTCCTTACAGAAATGTTGCCTCTTGGTGAGGCCTTCCCTAAGCGACCCCCACTGGAATTAACCCCTTACTTCCTATCCCGTTTCTCAGCTTTATTTCCTTTGCACTGATCACTACCTAATACACTTGGTATTTTTTTTATTTTGATTTATCCTGTGTGGTACCCACCTCCTCCATTAGCATGTCAGCTCCATAAGGGCAGGGCCTCTGGTGTTCTGTTCACTGCCCTGTGTCAGCACCTAGAACAGTTCCTGGCACCTGGTAGATGCTCACTAAATATTTGCCAGGGGGATGAATGAAGGGGGGTGGGAGGGCTGCAGAGGGTGCCAGGAACTGCGAGCGAACACCATGGTATCGCTGGTGGGTCGCATGCCTCAGATGCTCACTCTGCTCTCCTCTAAAGCTTGGGATCACTTAAATGGCCGATTTGGTCCAAGATCAGCAATCAGAATGTCCAGTCCTGGGTAGAAATGAAAACGCCCAAAGTGGTTAATGGTAAAAATCCTCCCTCACTTTCCTTCCCCCTTGGCCTGGGTGGGAAAGGTACCGCCCTCAGAGGGTAGGTGCGCTGGTTTCTGGTTAGGCAGGACCCCTTCCGCGGCATAGTGTCTGACCCTTCAAACCCTTTCTGGGACTGAAATATCCCCCGAATAGGCATCTTCTGTTCACAGGTGGTCCGCACTCCCCTTTCTTCTCCCCCAGCCTTCAGTCTGCGGTTCCCAATACACGTACCCTCCGGCTCTGAGGTTTTATCACCCATGGGGACCCGCCAACACACTACATCCTTCCTTGGCTCTATAATTATTTAAGATTTGGTTTGGCTGTAACAGCAAACCAGGAAAAACAGTGGCTTAAACAAGATTCCTCATTTAAAAGGAGGGTGAAAAAAAAATTAAAAGGAGGAGGGTGGTAGGCTGTTCAGCAGTGGTGGGGCAGCTCTGTGCTCCAAAGTCTTTAGGGGTGCAGGCTCCTCCCAACCCCTCCCTGGGTGTAGCCCACGTTCTCCACCCTTGTGTCAACCGCGCTCCAGACAGCGCACTGAGGAAAGGATGAAGGCGGGAGAAATAAGTTCTAGGACGTCTCTCTTGGAAAGTCCCCGACGCTGCCATGTGACCGATTGCTCATATACCATTGGCCAGGATGACTTTCCGCAAGAAAAGCTGGGGAATGTAGTCACTTTTAACCCCCAGTTGGCCTTGCACGGATGAAAGGAAAATTTCACCCTCACCCTCACAGATCTGCTTGTTATTTGAGGTGGGTATTCAGAGACTCTCAGCCGAGGTGGGCATTCAGAGAAACTTAGTTCCCTCAAGTCTGCCTCCACCAGCTAAATAGTTCTATTCAGGTTCTCAGCGGTTTGGATGATGCCCACCTACATTGGTGAAGGTGATCTTTATGCTAATTTCTTCTGGCGACAACACCCAAAGAGACACACTCAGCTATCTGGGCATCCCTTAACTCAGTTGACACATACAATTAACCATCACATCCTCCTGAGATTTCCAATGGTGCTGGAGGTGAGTGAAAGACACATGAGATTGATTCCCAGAGTGGTTCAAGTTCAGCATCACATTAGAACTGGAACCCACATATTATTTATAAAACCACCCAAATTTCATTCTCCAAAGAAAAACAGATGACATTTTGCTGCAACTTGCTGGAATGCTTCTTTCTTTATTTTTCCTTCCTCCCTCCCTCCCTCCCTTTCTTCCTTCCTTCCTTCCTCCCTCCCTCCTTCCTTCCTTCCTCCCTTCCTCTCTCCTTCCCTCCTTCCCTCCATCCCTTCGTTGTCTCTACCCCCAGCATGGAGTCCAACATGGCACCTGAACTCATAACCTTGAAATCAAGATCTGAGCTGAGATCAGGAGTCAGACTTAACCAACTGAGCTACTCAGGTGCCCCTAACGGGAGCACCTTTTTTTTTTTTTTTTTAAAGATTTTGTTTGTTTGAGAGTGAGGGAGAGGAGAGCATGAGAGGGGAGGTCAGCCCGATGTGGGAGTCAATCAGGGACTCCAGGATTATGACCTGAGCTGAAGGCAGTGGCTTAACCAACTGAGCCACCCAGGTGCCCCTGGAACACCTCTTAAAACAGGTGATTTTAAGTTAACCAGTTACCCATTTCTGGAGTGGGCCTGATAATCAGGATGTCTAACAAGCTCTCAGGTCATGCTAATACTGCTGGTCTAGGGACCATACACAGAGAAGCTCTGGTTTACACCTTTGCTTTTCCAAGGGGGGTCTCCATACAGCAGCAGTGACATCTCCTGGGAAATTAATAATGTCACTTCAGACCCCATTCCAGGACCACTGGCATCATGACCTGAGCTGGGAAGGCAGATGTTTAACCATCTAAGCCACCCAGGGCTATAGTCACAATAATTTTCTTCACCCTATTGACTGTGTTGAGGTTATATGGATACAGCCAGGCTATTTTTCTCCAGGCATCTCTTATATGTAGTTTTGGGAAATGAGATCCCTTGTATACTTTGCCTCACTCTCCCCTAATGATAGCATTTTGCAAAATTATGTGCCTTAGGATATTGAGATTTTCTGCATTTCTGTGCATCTACATGACTTTTTACACATGTCCCAATACTTATCTTTTTAAAAAAAAATTTGAGAGAGGGAATGTGGGGGTACAGAGGGAGAGGGAGAGAATCTTAAGTAGGCTCCACATCCAGCACAGAGTCTGATGTGGGACTCAATCTCATGACCTAAGGTGAAATAAAGTTAGTCTCTTAACCGACTGAGCCATCCAGGCACTCCATGTCCCAATTTTTCTCTTTAACTACTTTTCTTAAAGTGAGAGCTGCTAGGGCAGAGTTTGACCTTTGGGCCCAGATTCTGATGAAAGAGTTCATTTTTCCAGATCTTCATCAACCTCTGGGGCTAGGTTTAGGATCTCTCTCTGTAACTCAAAATTACTTTCCTTCTAGTACGTCTTTAAATTTTTTTTTTTTGACATTTAAATATCGTCTGTTTGAACTTAAAACTTTGGTGTAAGATGTGAAGGATTGGATTTATTTAACATTTCTTTCTAAATGATTGGCCAGTGGCCTTAATGTCATTTACTGAGATCATCAGGTAGTTGTCCTGATTATCAAAATTGTTAAAGGGATCATTAACAAAACAAAAACAACATCCACGCATATTTGAAACTACTTGCTCCTGGCGGGCCAAGGCCTTCTGAATGTGAAGGAGATGAACTTTGTACCCATGTATAAAAACAGGGGGGGGGGGGACGACACACGACACATGACCTGATTGGCTTTGATTAGGTCATGATGCCTATCTCTGAGACTTATTACCATGGCCTGAGATGGTTTGATAGGTACATCAGCAAATAACCAGAATTTCCCTTCCCTCAAAGGGAAGTAAAGATGGATATATTTAAGAGTAAGTTAAAGTGTATATTGCAAGGGAAAAAAGGGCAATCAATCGGTTGCTATGTTTATAACATTTTATTAAAGTAAAAAATTGTTAGAATTAAGTGAAATAGAAAAACATAGTAAATATTTACAAAAACATTGATAACACCACTCAAGTTACACACATGTAAAAAATGCAGAAATGTCTTAAAAAGTTTATAAATTGAAAATTATGGAGATTTCTCAAAATGGATATAACCGCTCACTGCTGAGTATGGATGGCATTGATATAAGATCTTTGAGTGAATGTTGTCCCCCACTTTTTTGCAATCCAGTGCTCCCTAGAAATTTGCTCTTTAGGAGATTTGAACTTGGAGACAGCCCGAGGGGAAATCTCAAGATTTGAGATAGTCACAATTTTCTTCACCCTATTGACTGTGTTGAAGTAATATAGACACAGCCAGGCTGTTTTTCTTCAGCCTCTGCTAATATTCAAAAGGTATGAAGAATATGAACAATTTCTCATTGCTTGAGCAAAAATTCAGCACATAAAAGGCTGAGTGGGGAGTATTTGCACTAGAACCATAAAGTTCTATCTGATGGAAAATTACCTATAAAACTAAGGTAAAACAGAATTAATTATGCTCTATATCATATTTACTGAAATTAGGAAAGGAGGCAGAGCAGACATTTATAACAATTTTAGCTTAATGGTGGTCAATAAACTGTATTATGCTGAAGTGACCACACAACTATCTCCACAGTCCAGAAGAACTTAAAATCAGATTCTAAAGACAAAAGAAAAGACACTCCAAACATAGACAAAGCAGAGAAGGAAACAACATCCACAAGGTGGTCACTACTTAGACAGTACTATAAAATGGTAATAGACATGGGCTCTGCACACTTCACTTTCACTTTGATGGTTCTGGATTAAAACTACTTTCCCCAAACAAAATTCAGAGGGGAGGAAATTAAGGGACTCAGGTAACTCTAAAACCAGTCTTGGGCTCAATAAGACCATTACTTAAAATAATCACATTTTAGAACAGATCATCTTCATCTGATTCTTCAAGGTACTTTATAGGTTTCTTTGCCCGTCCAGATTTGGCTCGAGGAGCCACAGCTGAGTCTAAGTCCAGATGGAAGTCCTCACTCTCCGCCTTGGATTTCTACAAGAGGAAATCCAAGTAATTTGCACAATGTTAGTTTGACAGCAACATTTTATCAATAGACTCCAATTCACTGAGTTTCCCTCCTAATAAGTAGTGAGAAACAGAGCTAAGGCAACTCTCATTGACTAAGAGTTTTGTTTTTTTGTGTGTGTGTGTATGCAGATTTAAGGAGCCTGTTGTGGGACTTAATCCCAGGACTCTGGGATTGTGACCTGAGTTGAAGGCAGACGCTTAACCCACTGAGCCACCCAGGCATCCCATAAGTGGCATGTTTTTAAATAGTAAAAGCTAAATGAATTATGAGATTTACTTTTTTTTTTATTTAAAGATTTCATTTGTTTGAGAGAGCGAGAGAGAGTAAGAGAGCATGAGTTGGGGTGGGGAGAGTGGGGCAGAGAGAGGGAGAGAGAAGCAGGCTCCCCAATGAGCAGGAAGCCTAACTTAGGGCTCGATACATGAGATTAGGACCTGACCTGAAGGCAGATGCTTAACCATCTGAGCCACCCAGGTGTCCCTACATTTATTTTCTTAAAAATGTGTCAGATTAGTATTTTTTTTTTAAATTGACTTTTTAAATAAAATTAAAGACTTTATTTGACAGAGAGAGACAGCAAGAAAACACAAGCAAGGGGGAGGGAGAGTGGGAAAGGGAGAGGGAGAAACAGGTTTCCTGCTAAACAGGGAGCTAGATAAAGGGCTTGATCCCAAGATCCTGGGATCATGACCTGAGCCAAAGGCAGATGCTTAGTGGCTGAGCCACCCAGGTGTCCCCCAAAACGTGTCAGATTATTAAGAGCAAATCTTGGTTATGTATTTTAAAACACCTACAGCAAAAGGACTGGCTAGAATAAATACCTTGTTTGTGAGTGTTTTAGAAATCATTCTCTCAAAATTAGAGTCAGAATCATCAGAAGTGGATGGCTTCCTTTTGCGGCGAGTTTTGGTTTTGGGGGGATCAGGCTTTTGAGGCACATCAGAATTCAAGCCTGAATCCTTTTTGGTTCCTTTAGGTGCAGCCCTTTTTTTGGGTACTGTAGTGGAGGTGGAAGACTGACCTGCAAGTCAATAGAGGCATTCATCATGTGTCCTCTTAGATAAACTGTTCTCACTGTGAACTTTCTTAACAAGCTATTGATTGCTTATATTTAATATAGGAAAAAATCTAACAGAGCTGAAAATACATTAGAGAATCAAAGTATTCTTAAGCATCTAATTTTTTTTTAGGTTTAGGTTTTATATTAAATTTTTGCACTGTTTATAAACTCTGTCCCTGTCATAGAAATGAGCTAGAGAATGCCTGGCATTTTGAGAAACATGCTGATTTTAAACTTTTTGACCACCAATTTTGATTATAAAGACCTAAATATTTGCTTTCATTTGGAAAAGTTTTATTTCCAATATTAATTGTAACTTTTGAATAAAAAATTGAAATTGACTTGTGGAAGCCAGCTACCTAATCCTAATATTAACGCATATCAAAGATTGAAGCTCACTTTTTGCTGCTGTTTTCTTTACCGGCACTTTCTTTTTAGAAACAGGGTTTATGATTTCAGTTTCGGCTGAGAAATCAGCAACAGGAGAACCTGGAGGAAGTGGTACACTGTCCTTGGCATCATCAGCCTCAAGGTCCATTACTTCACATGGAAAAGAAAATAGTACATATAAGCAACACATAAAAATCTTGTTTCCTGCTTGGAATCTCCATTTAGATACCAAGTCCATGATTCTTCTAGAATATTCAAAACATACTCTTATAACTTTGATCTAATTTCTGGATTCTTCATCAGCAGTTATTTTTTGTACCTCTAGGACCCAGCACAGTAAACAACAAGCACATAATGACTTTCAGTATATTAAGTGTAGAACTCCTTTCTGTGCAAAACTAACCCTAATGAATAACATCAATGTAATGCTAATAAGAACCCATGTTTATCTTCCAAGGCTGGACTTAGATAATGCAGTCAGATTAGAACCCAGCTGGACCCGAGTGTCCCAGTGAAGCAGACATTTCTCTATTTTTACTTAAATACATACCTGATGTGGCACTTTTCTGTGGCTTCAGTTCTTTGGTAGTATGTCTAGAATAAACAAACAAAAAAAATCCTGACAACCAATTCTAAATGAGTCTAATAACAAAGACTATATCACTGACTACTGGCAACAACCATGATAGAATCCATATTAGAGAAGATACTTACTTTGGGGAAGCTTTGTTCTTAAGTGCACTAATATCTGATGATGGGACAAAATCTTCATCTTGAGTTTTTTCATCAAAATTTGAGAAATCATCATCTGAATCCAAATCCACTGTGAATTTGGTTTTTGCTATAAAAAACATACATAGACAAAGAAAAGGAGGGTAACAAATATTCAATCCACAGATTGATATAACATTTCATGAAGATTTAGGCTTCAGTTTAATCCACTAAAACATGTTCTCATTTTTCAAAAACTTAATAATTACTGCTCTGAGATGTAACAATTTCTGGGATTAATGCATTGAAATACACTGGCCACTCAGATCTTTCAGCACATTCGGCACTTTTCCTTACTTGCTGCTCTCCGTAGCTCTATTTCTCGTGGAGGGACATCAAAGTCACTTCCGTTACTGCTTATATCTGATTCTGAATCAGACCAGGGGTTTCTCTTCTTTCCCTTTTTGACTGGCTTAAATGGCAATGTAGTTTGCTTCTTTGTCTTGGTACCTAGAAGCGAGATAGGAATTAACTACTTTACATGTTCTTTGACTCACTTTTCTCTATCTACCATCCATCCATCTTTCAAATATTTATTGAGCTCTGTGCTAGTATTGAGAATACAGTGGTGAACAGAAATGGACATAGTCCCTCTTCCTGTGGAGTTTATAGGTTGGTTATCTAATCCCATAAATAAATTGTTGTCACTGCTACAATGTACATGCACCCACAATGATCTCACCTTTCACTCAGTCCCGACAATGGCTAATATATACAGTTTTAATTTCTTTTTTTTTCTAAAGACTTTATTTATTTGACAGAGAGAAACACAGCTAGAGAGGGAACATGAGCAGAAGGAGTGAGAGGGAGAAGCAGGCTTCCCACTGAGCAGGGAGCCCTATGTGGGGTTTGATCCCAGGACGCTGGGATCATGACCTCAGCTGAAAGCAGACACTTGATGACTAAGCTACCCAGGTGCCTCTAAATTCTGTTCTTGATAAATCTCTTGAAGGTAAAATGCTATGCTCTCCTACTTCTTGTGCCCTCACATTATTTGAGAGTAATCAAACTCATGGGAACATGAAGGCTCAAAATACTCAACTGATTCATTGGTTATATATGCTAAAAGACTGCTAGCTAGGTTCAGAGTTAAAGGTATGCTGCATTAGAAGGTCAATCCATGAGTTTGCATAGTATGGCATACTTTTATTGTTTCATACTAAGATGTTTCCATTTGTTTTATTCATCTTTGTATTCCCCACAGAACTAAGCACATGTTATCTATTAAAAGTAGATATTCAAGGTTAGACTTACAGCTCAATCAGTGGAATAGAGTTGAGAATCCATAAATAAACTCTAATAGTTATGGCCAATTGATTTTTGACAAGGGTGAAGGCAATGTAATAGGAAAGAAGGTTTCAGTTTGGTGCTGGGACAACAGGATATCCACGTGCAAAAGAATGAAGTTGGGCTCCTTCCTTATGCCAAATACAAAAATTCAAAATGGATCACACATCTATTAAGAGCTAAAACTAAAACTCTTAGAAGAAAACACAGGGATAAATCTTCATGACCTTGGATTTGGAAAAAAATCAGACATAATATCAAAAGCACAAGCAACAAAAAGAAAAAAAAAGATAAATTAGACTCCATCACAATTAAAAATTGTGTTTCAAAGGACACCATCAAGAAAACAAAGATATAATCTATAGAATAGGAGAAAATATTTAAGAATCATATATCTGATAAGGGACTGGCATCTAGAATACATAAAAAAAAATCTGGGGTACCTGGGTGGCTCAGTTACTTAAGCCTTCAACTCTTGATTTTGGCTTAGGTTGTGATCTCAAAGTCATGAGACTGAGTCCTGTGTGGGGCCCTGCAATCATGATAGAGTCTGCTTCAGATTCTCTCTTTCCTTTTCCCTCTGTTCCTCCTTCACTTATGCACCTGTGCTTTCTCTAAATAAAATAAAAATCTTAAAAAAAAAAAAAAATCAGGGGGTGCCTGGGTGGCTCAGTTGGTTATGCGACTGCCTTCAGCTCAGGTCTTGATCCCGGAGACCCTGGATTGAGCCCCACATCGGGCTCCCTGCTCGGCTTGTGTCCCCTCTCTCGCTATGTTTCTCTCTGTCAAATAAATAGAATCTTAAAAAAAAAAAAATCAGAAAACATAAAAAATCTTACAACTGGGCACCTAGGTGGCTCAGTGGGTTAAGTCTCTGCCTTCGGCGCAGGTCATGATCTCAGGGTGCTGGGATTGAGGCCCACATCGGGCTCTCTGCTCAACAGGAAGCCTGCTTCCTCCTCTCTCTGCCTGCCTCTCTGCCTACTTGTGATCTCTTTGTCAAATAAATAAATAAAATATTAAAAAAAAAATCTTACAACTAACTCAACAACAAAAGATAAATAACCCAATCAAAAAAATGGGCAAAGGGTCTAAATAGACATTTTTCCAAAGAAATATAAATGGTCAATAAGCATATGAGAAGAGATACTCAACATCATTAGCCAATAGGGAAATGCAAACCAAAACCACAAGATACTACTTCATATCTAAGATGGCTAGAACAAAAAAAGGCCCGATGGTGAGGATGTGGAGAATTTGAATCCTGAGACATTGCTGGAGGGAATGTAAAATGAGGCAGCTGCTCTGAAAAACAAGTGTGGCAGTTCCTCAAAAGGTTAAGCATAGAAAAAAATCAAATGACCCAGCACAATTCCACTCCTAGGTATCTACCCAAAAGAAATAAAAACATTAAGTCCATATAAAAACTTGTATATAAATATTCATAGCAGTGTTTACAACAGCCAAAAAGTGGAAACAAGCTAAATACCTAACAACTGATGAACAAATAAATAAAATGTGGTATGTGGGGCGCCTGGGTGGCTCAGTTGGCTAGGCGACTGCCTTTGGCTCGGGTCATGATCCCGGAGACCTGGGATCGAGTCCCACATCGGGCTCTCTGCTCAGCAGGAAGCCTGCTTCTCCCTCTCTCACTCTCCCTGCTTGTGTTCCCTCTCTGGCTGTGTTTCTCTCTATCAAATAAATAAAATCTTAAAAGAAATTTTTTTAAATAAAATGTGGTATGTCTATGCTATGAAAAACTATTTGGCAATAAAAAAGAATGAAGTGGGGCGCCTGGGTGGCTTAGTTGGTTAAGCGACTGCCTTTGGCTCAGGGCATGATCCCGGAGACCCGGGATCGAGTCCCACATCGGGCTCCCTGCTCGGCGGGAAGCCTGCTTCTCCCTCTCTCACTCCCCCTGCTTGTGTTCCCTCTCTGGCTGTGTTTCTCTCTGTCAAATAAATAAAATATTAAAAAAAAAAAAAAAAAAAAGAAGTATTGATACATGTCACTACATAAGTGACCCTTGAAAACATAAAGTAAAAAATACCAGGGACAAAAGACCAGATGTTATAGGATTTCATTCATATGAAATGTCCAGAATAAGTAAATCTAGAGACAAAAGGTAGATTAATGGTTGTCTAGGGAAGGGGAAGCTTGTAGGAAATGGGGAGTGACCATGAAATAGGTAGAGTGTTTATTTTATGTTTTTTATTTTATTTTTTAAAAAAATATATTTTATTTATTTATTTGACAGAGATCACAAGCAGGCAGAGAGGCAGGCAGAGAGAGAGAGGAGGAGGCAGGCTCCCTGCCGAGCAGAGACCCTGACGTGGGCCTCGATCCCAGGACCTGAGATCATGACCTGAGCTGAAGGCCGAGGCCCAACCCACTGAGCCACCCAGGCGCCCTAAAGTGTTTATTTTTGATGCAAAAACTTGTTTTAAAACTGTTAAGTAGGGGCGCCTGGGTGGCTCAGTTGGTTAAGCGACTGCCTTCGGCTTGCGTCATGATCCTGGAGACCCGGGATCAAGCCCCACATGGGGCTCCCTGCTCAGCAGGAGGCCTGCTTCTCCCTCTCTCAGTCCCTTTGCTTGTGTTTCCTCTCTGGCTGTGTTTCTCTCTGTCAAATAAATAAATAAAAATCTTTAAAACAAACAAACAAACAAACAAAACTGTTAAGTATACTGGGTGCCTGGATGGCTTAGTGGGTTAAAGCCTCTGACTTCAGCTCAGGTCATGATCTCAGGGTCCTGGGATCCAGGCCCACATTGGGCTCTCTGCTCAGCAGGGAGCGTGTTTCCTCCACTCTCTCTGCCTACTTGTGAGCTCTCTCTGTCAAGTAAATAAATGAAATCTTTAAAAAGACAAAAAAACAAAACAAAAAAACCAAAAAACTGTTAAGTATACTAAGATGACTGAATGGCACACTTTATTTATTTATTTTTGAAATATTTTATTTATTTATTTGACTGACAGAGAGAGAACAAGCAGGGGGAGCTGCAGAGAAAAAGGGAGAAGCAGGTTCCCCATTGAGCAGGGAACCCAACATAGGGCTGGATCCCAAGACCCTAGGATCATGACCTAAGCCAACGACAGGTGTTTAATCAACTGAGCCATCCAGGTGCCCCTGAATGGTATGCTTTAAATGGATGAACTTGGTATGTGAGTATCTTATTAAAAAAGTAGATACTCAGTGAAGCTATAATCAAATGGTTAGCAGAATTCTTAATTCTATTTAATTTACTGAGTGCTCCTTATATCCTAGGCATGGCATTCAACTTTAGGGATAATACAAACATGACCAAGACGTACTCCCTATTCTCAAGAAGCTTTATATGTCAATATATATTAGAGCCTTATAATTGATTAGAAAGTGGAATTTAATAAACTGAGTGTTTTCTTTAGATCCCATGTAAGGAATTCAAATTGCCAAATTAACAAACTATTTCAAAATGATCTCTTCTAAAATAAATCGTATTCAAGGACACTATTAGGGAGGTTCAAGTAAACTTTAGACATAGCCTTCCATCATGTTACTCAGTAAGGACTTACTAAACATCTATGCAGAATGTACTAGGTAACATACACAATTTAATCTCAACTCTATATCATTTTACTTAAAATTTTTTAATACCTGGTTCTCTTTTCTGTTTTTTCTCCAACCTTTGTTTTAGACCTTCTAGTTCGATACTGTCTTCTGGAGGGCTCCCTTCAGTGTTTTCATTCTGAAAGAGAGCAAAACAAAGATGGTCAAGTTCTGCTAACTTACAACTTGGAATAATGTAAGGTCAAATATACAAATATTTATCTGGTCAAAGAGTGATTTTTTTCTTTAAAGTTTGGTTAAGAGCTCTGAATAAAGGTATCGGTATGACTTTTTCAAGATACTTAAACATTAAAAAAAAAATCAGGCACATAGGAAAAAGTAAACTTATGATGAGATATAGGATTAACTGCAAACTGTAGAATTCAAAATTTTATATTTTTAAGCCAAAATGAGTTTTAAGGATTTATGTATAACTTTTCAAGAGTAGTACCTTAATTTTCTTTTTAATTTTCTTTTCTGCCTCTGCTTTCATCTCTATGGTCACTTGAGGGATGACTCTTTTCCCACATGGAGAAGGCAAAACTTCAGCCATTTGTGTTTTTTTCCCCTTTGTTTTTCCCCCTTTCCCAGGAAGTCCTATTTGTTCTTCTTGTTTTTCCTTCGTTTCAACAGCCTACAAAAGGGATAAGAGAAAGCAAGTTTATAAGTCAACAAAGACACTATAAAATCTAGGCTACTTTACAGGAATAGAATAAAAGGCCAGTTAAACTGATTTCAATTTATTACATTTTAAGATAAGTTTTTCTTTAATTTATGTATATACATAATCTCTATACCCAATGTGGGGTTTGAACTCATGATCTGGAGATCAAGAGTTACACGCTCTTCTGACTGAGCCAGCCAGGCACTCCACATCTTAAAGTAAATTTGTGGTAAGCTGTGCCACAACTAAGTATGCCATCAATAATAGTGAACATATAATTAACACCCACTTTGACAAGTGTGAACACAGAAGATTGGCTTCTACTCTTGATTCTACCAGTTAAATTTTCTGAAGATAAAAAGGGGAAAATGTATTAGGGATAAAATACAGATATAAATACAAATATCTGTAAACTCAAGAAGTGGAAGGATGGGATTCCACTTGTACATCTATAACAAAGGTGTAATAATATACAACTACATGTTAAGCATTTTAGCTTAATTTATGAAATGCTTTTTCTTATCTTAAAATAGTGTTGGAAAACAAAACATATTAATGAGATTTAGGTAACAAAGTTATCTCTTGACTAGTAATTAGGTAGCCCTAAAGGTAAACATTTTTGTCCTTTTACGTTGACTTTGGAGACAGGGTTGGGTCTTTTTTCATATTTAAGTAAATATTCTTATTCCACACTTATTCCCAGTAAGTCAGAAATCAACTCCTACTCTTTCCTCTCTTTGTCCAAAAACTTCTAGGTAGTATGCATCTGGTCATCATTTACTTTATTCTAACAATCTGTTCTTTTATGTGTTATCTTGGAATGTTTCCTTATGCCTTATTCTTTTTTTTTTTTTAAAGACTTTATTTATTGGACAGAGAGAAACACAGCTAGAGAGGGGGTGAGAGAAGGAGCAGCAGGCCTCCCGCTGAGCAAGGAGCCCAATGTGGGGCTCGATCCAGGGACTCCGGGATTATGACCTGAGCCAAAGGCAGACACTCAACAACTGAGCCACTCAGGCACTCCTGCCTATTCTTTCCATTGCTAATTGTGAAATTTCTTTTTTTTAAAGATTTTATTTATTTATTTGAGAGACAGAGAACGAACACAAGTTGGGGAGGTTAGTTCGGCAGGGAGCCCCACTTGGGGGTTGATCCCAGGACCTTGTGGTCACAACCTGAGCTGAAGGCAGACGCTTAACTAACTGAGCCACCCAGGTGCCCCCAATTGTGAAATTTCTTTTTTTTTTCCTTTAAAAATTTTATTTATTTGACAGAGAGAAACACAGCCAGAGAGGGAACACAAACAGGGAGAGTGAGAGAGGGAGAAGCAGGCTTCCTGCTGAGCACGGAGCCCGATGTGGGGCTCAATCCCAGGTCTCCAGGATCATGACCTGAGCCGAAGGCAGTCGCTTAACCAACTGAGCCATCCAGGGGCCCCCAACTGTGAAATTTCTTGATAAAGAGTTATGTTGCCAGAAAGTACTATTTCATTAATAAAAACTCTAACATTAGCAATTATAAATTACATACCTCCAGCTCTTCAATAAAAGCAGCCAAGTCTTCTTTCCACAAATCTGATGGACTCTTTCTCTTTAATGTTTCTAGCTCTTGCTCCTTCATAAGAGAGTCAGAAAATTAAGAGTTAATTTATGAACATAAATAGCACACAATTTTCATGAAGCATGGCTTTTACTTTGACCATTTGAACAACTGAGCAACATGTTACCCTACACCAGCAACTTACTTTTTCATTTCTCAACTTGCACAGTTCATCCTTCTTCTCCTTGGTGAGATACCAAAGAGGCATATCAAGAAGATAGTTGAAGGTTGGTCCAGAATCTCTTGCAGAGGTACTCTTTTCATCTTCATTTTCATTGTCACTCTCTTCATTCTCTTCTTCATCTGGTACCTATAGGAGAAATTAAAATGCAGCTTTAACAGGAAATATGAACAGAGACATTAGATTATACATAGTCTTCAATAATATAGAAAATGCTAACCAAGAAATTACTTTTTTTTTTTTTTTTTAAGATTTTATTTATTTGACAGAGAGAAACACAGCCAGAGAGGGAACACAAGCAGGGGGAGTGAGAGAGGGAGAAGCAGGCTCCCTGCCGAGCAGGGAGCCCGATGTGGGGCTTGATCCCAGGTTTCCGGGATCATGACCTGAGCCGAAGGCAGTCACTTAACCAACTGAGCCACCCAGGTGCCCCAAGAAATTACCTTTTGCTGTGCTTCTTTCCAAGCCTTCACAGGATCTGAATCATATCCCCTCTGAATCAGAACTTTAATTAATTCTTTCTTAGGCTTATTTTCTATTAAAAAATGTAAACAGAGATAATAGCTTTGAGCAATATTTTGGGAAAGGAATAGGTTTTTACCATATTAATTCAAAAGATTAAAACTAAAAATTAAACTGTCTTTGTCTTGCATAAATCTATACATCCTCGTTTAGAGAGAAGTCTTTTTCCTAAACCACTTAACAAATGTAAATTACAAGTTTGACAGTCAAATCACATTACAAAATTGTTGACCTGACTTAATTATAATTCTTAAAAGGACAGAAGACAATCAAACCGTTAGTTCTGGTAAGTCTATCTCAATTATACTCCCTTTTTAAAATTTTAACATTGATTGGGCAAGATTTCATGCCACCAACCCAACCACTGATTTCTCCATGTTACACCCATTCCCTTTTCCTAGAGTACCTTTCTTCCAATGACTACTGCAGTCAATTTATTACACTTTGAGGTATATTGAGTTACTAGCTACAAGATATTTTGGAATGAATTTCTGAGCACCATCTTTTATCAATTAACTTGATACAGATTACATGTTTAGGCCTCCTACATTTTTATACTCAAGAAGACTTTATAGTCTCATTATTCCCTAAATTCTGATAAACTAGACAAACATTACTTTCTATTTTCTTTGAATCATGTCCATTATCACTCATTTTAGCTTTGCCTTAAACAATAATTCTATGAAATTAAGGGGCAGTTATGCTAGTGGTATTAAAAATATTCATAAATTTGAACATGTAACTATTAATTCAAACATTTTTATGTACGGCCAGAAAATTATTCTGTGATCTATCAGGAGCTCATGTTGCCCTGTTTCGGGACCTGCTACTATGACCCCTAAGTTAGTTGCCTAGCTTTCCTAATTAGCCCTGGTCAGGGTTGAACTATTTTTTTTTTTTTTAAACTTCCTTATCAACCCAGCTTTTATCAAAACTGTTTCCTTCCTGGTCGCTTAAACCCTGACTTAGTTACTTCTAGAATGTCTTTAAAAAAATTCCAAGACATGACTCTTTTAATCTTCAGAACACACTTTAGTCGTACTAAATGATTTTGCCTTCCCTCCCCACCATTACTCTTCCCTAAAATATTTAAAGTTTGGCATACTTGTGGTTTTAGTACAATTACTAATCTAAAAACATACCAATGATTATTTTGCCATCTATTTTCTCTAAGATAAAACGAGCCTGATTGTTCAGTTTAGCAGATTCAGCACCAAGCATTCCCAGAAGCCATTCTTTTCTTAATCCATAATATTTAAGCCTGAGTTCAAAGAAGTCTCTTAGAATATCCAACACTGTGTCATATTTCTTTAAACATCCTACATGGTCAAAAAGCACCTAGAAAAGAAAAACAAGATAATAAATCCAAGAACAAATAAACTGACTAAACTTTAATGGTTTTAGATAAAAGACTTTATTCTTCAAAAATATAAAGTATTCTAGGATTTCCTTTTAAAATTGATATTAAACTTTTTTTTTTAAAAAAAGATTTTATTTATTTATTTGACAGAGAGAAACACAGCTAGAGACGGAACACAAGCAGGGGGAGTGAGAGAGGGAGAAGCAGGCCTCCCGCGGAGCAGGGAGTCCAATGTGGGGCTCGATCTTGGGTTTCTGGGATCATGACCTGAGCCGAAGGCAGTCGCTTAACCAACTGAGCCACCCAGGCGCCCCTGATATTAAACTTTAATATAAATTGAAAGATGGGTCCCTCTCATAAGACATACCATAGAGTTGCATGTGAGGCTAGTTTGGAGTTTGAAAACTTTGTGTAGTCCCACTCTCTCTGCCTGTGCCATCTTCTCTTCAGTCATTTTCACAACAAACTTCACAGTAGTGTCTGTATGGTATTCCCTATAATCTGTTATGAGAGGTGGAGTCTTCTCAGTTCCATTCAACATGGGTTCTAGAACCTGTTCTTTATATGTCTAAAGAAAGATATAATCCTTTTGTAAGTGTCTAAAATACAGGCTTAGGAGTATTCAACAAGTAGTAGTATAGAGTGTTTCCCTGATCATAAAAACCAAAGAAGAAATCCGCAATTACTTACCTGGGTCCATGTTCTGATAGGAAGCTCGGAGATTTCAATGGTTGTGGAATTCAGAATAGCCACTTCACCACTAATCACATATTGATTTGGAGCCAGTTCTTCAATAGTACCCCTGAAGTTCTTGTAACTTGGAAGCTAAATTAGTATTTTAAAGAAGAACAGGTTTTCTAAATTGACACTAAAAATAGAAATCCCAACAGAATTAAACAATAAATCTAATGAATATTAAAGTATGAAATAAATTTTATGTGTCCTCTTTAACTATATAGTCTACTGAATTGAAGCCAGAGGAAAATGAAGGATCCTGATATACACAGAATAGTTACCATTGGTAAAGGTTCTTCTCCATCCATCAAACGCCTGATATTATTTACAACTTCACGAATATCAAAGTTGGGGATTTTGCAGGACCACCCAGTACCGATTCCTTCAGCACCATTTATCAGCACCATGGGTATAATAGGAATATACCATTCAGGTTCAACACGCTGATTGTCATCATATAAAAACTTCAATGTGTGATCATCTTTTGGTGGAAATAACAACCGAGCCAAAGGGCTAAAATAAACAATCAAAGAATGTTATTTTATAAAAATACTAACTTTGATACTTAACTTGTGAAAAGGACATGTGTTATATCAAAGATTACTTTGGCTTTACTTGCTGACTAATAATCATTTAACAGTAGTTACTGAGCACTTTGTATGTGCCAGGTACTGCAGACATAAAATCTCTAAGGAGCTCACATACATTTTGTCAGGTGATGGGGTAAATGTTAAGAAGAAAAAAAAAATAGATAAAAGTGACTGACTGAAGGTGCTAAGGAAGAGTAACATTTTCTGAAAGGATGACATCAGAGTGAAGAAATTAAGAGAATGAGCCACCATGTGGCTACCTGGAAAAAGAGTACTGTAGGCAGAGGGACCAGTAAGTAAAAAGCCCTGAAGAGAGAGTGTGCTTGGCATGTTTGAATATAGGCAGAGGCCAGGGGTTTTTGGAACAGAGACAGTAGGAGATGGAGCCAAAAGATATTAGGAGTGGGCACATAGATCATGTAGATCTTTTAGACTTTATTCTAAATGAAAACGTTGGGGGGCACCTGGGTGGCTCAGAGGGTTAAGCCTCTGCCTCCAGCTCAGGTCATGATCCCAGAGTCCTGGGATCAAGGCCCACATCAGGAACTCTGCTCAGCAGGGAGTCTGCCCCCCCCCCCCCCGCCTGCCTCTCTGCCTACCTGTGATCTCTCTCTCTCTCTGTCAAATAAATAAAATCTTAAGAAAAAGAAAGAAAAAGTTGGAAGGTTCTGAACAAGAATGATCTATTTTAAAAATATTAGTGGGCTGCCATAAGAAAGCAGGATGGTAGATTATATTACAGTACTTTAGATAAATGGGGTGCCTCAGCTATAAGAGATTCAGGACTGGAGCTGTTGAGTCCAGATGGATGGTTATCATCCATGGGTGGGAAGTGAGTGTAGCTAGTGGAAAGAGAACTAACTAATGAAGGAGTTTTGGGGCAGGCCAGTAGTTAGAGGCTGGAAAGATGAGAAGGACCCAGGAAAGACGACAAAGAAGAAAGCCAACAGTTTGGTATCTTGGAGGCCAAATAAAGAAAAGTTTCAAGGAGGATGAAGTGATTAACTAGTTACTCGTGCTGCAAGTTTGAATAAGATGACAGTAGAAAATAGACCATTCATAATGAACTTTCCATACACTTAAAAAGAGTAAAATTTCAACTGTGGTATTTAGGAAGAATGAAGCTCTTCTTTACTCTGACCCCAATTCTACAGCAGGGTTTCTCAACCTGGGTATTATTGATATTTTGGGTCAGATAATTCTTTGTTATAGGGCCTATCCTATGCATTGTAGGGTGTTTAGCAGTAGCTCTGGCTGCTGCCCACTAGATGTAGCACGGCTCCCCTAGTCATGACAATCAAAAATGTCTCTGGACATTACTATGACTCCTGGGAGATGGGGGGTGGTGGTACAAAATCTAACCTGGTTGAGAACCACTGCTCTGTACAATGAAAGTGAAGTGAATATAAGAAATGGAAGTAAAAACACTTAGTTTGGCAAGGAAACTTGCCAACTTCTTTTTTTTTTTTTTTTTAAAGATTTTATTTATTTGACAGAGAGAAACACAGCCAGAGAGGGAACACAAGCAGGGGGAGTGAGAGAGGGAGAAGCAGGCCTCCCGCCGAGCAGGGAGCCTGATGTGGGGCTCGATCCCGGGTCTCTGGGACCATGACCTGAGCCGAAGACAGTCGCCCAACCAATTGAGCCACCTAGGCGCCCCAAGGAAATGATATTTCTAAGAAATTTAAAGGCCAGGCTATCAAACTGAAATAGAATTTAGACTTCCTGCTTATTGTAAGGAGTAGCATAATTAAATTTAAGTGAGCTAGTTTTTAAAAAATTAATACTGTAAGTATATACATTAAAAGTACATTTTCTGATTAATTGAATTTTTATATTTTTAGTCAACTAAATATCACATTATTTCAAAACTGGAAATAGCAATTCATTAGAAATTTTTTTAAAAAAAGTTGAATATATATCTTTATTATGTTCAGTTAGCCAGCATACAGTACATCATTAGATTCTGATGAATTCACTAGAAGTTGTAGGCATACCCACCTGAGCATTGTGAAGATGTATCGAGGACTTGCAGAATCCTTGCCACCATGCAGCCTAGTACCAAACTGACCAATGGGCTGCAAGAGGTTCAGATTATTGCTACCCACAAAATTCTGAGCCAAATTGATAATGGTCATCATTAGTGACATCTGGGGGTGGAAAAAAGATGCGTTAATTGAGCTATAGGCTTCTAATAATATCTATGCACCATTATGACTAAGTCTCACTATAATCCTGCAAGGTTTTATGACATATAGATGTTTACTGACTCTTCCCAGATAATTACATGGTAGATGTACCTAAACTCAAGACTTCTGGCTCCAAGTTCAGGGATCTTGCCTTCCAATAATTTCTATCAAGTCCTATTCAAATTTGAAGACATAGCTCTTCTCTTCACCCTCAGCAGAATGAGATATGTCCTCCTTCATGTTATAACACTTTGCTCATTTCTTTCTTTCTTTCTTTCATTCTTTTTTAAGCTTATTTATTTAGAGAGACACAGTGAGAGAAAACACAAGTGGTAGGGGAATATCAGGCAAAGGGAGAAGCAGGCTCCCTACTGAGTCACTTTGATAGCTGTGTGTGTGTGTTGGCTGATTAAATTGTGCTTATACCTTGCAGTAGGAACTTATTATGTTTTTTTTTAAAGATTTTATTTATTTATTTGGCAGAGAGAAACACAGCCAAAGAGGGAACACAAGCAGAGGGATTGAGAGAGGGAGAAGCAGGCTTCTGGCCGAGCAGGAAGCCCAATGTGGGGCTTGATCCTGGGTCTCCAAGATCATGACCTGAGCTGAAAGCAGTCACTTAACCAACTGAGCTACCCAGGCACCCTGGAACTTATTTTTTTTATATACCTGATGCTTGGTAAGTATCTGACAAATGTTGGTTGTGTGAACATTTACTAAATGCCCACTATGTTTTGACTGAAAGTAACAAGCAAGACAATCATTAAAGTTCTAGAAACCTATAGGAAACCTAGTTCTTTAAAATATAATAAACGCAAAAAAGCAATTTAATCATAAAATAAAAAAAGGAATATATGGTTGTATAAAATCAAACAACTCAGAAATACAAAAAGTTGGATAGTTGTCCTTTTTAATTGACAGAGATAACCAAATTTAATAACCTAGAGCAAACCCTTCTAGGTATTTTGCTTTAAATACTGTTCTGGCTCTTTTTCTCCCCACTGACAATGGACTATGGATATTCTCAATGTCAGTACACACAGACTGACTTCAGTTATATGATTGATCCCAGGCACAGATGTGTCATAATCAATGATAATTTTCCAGTTGACGGACATTTTTAATGTCTAAATTTTAGCATCACAATGGTATAGTAAACATCACCAAATATCTTTGAACATAGATTCTTATGGACTTCTGAGTCTCCTTACTGGAATATTATTTTTAGAAATAGATTTGTTAGGTCAAAGGGGAAGCACATTTATAGTTTGACAGATTTTACCAGATTTCACCAAATTGTCCTCTACTATGGAAGAACCAGTGTTCACCTCACCAAGTACTCTCAGTAAGTGTTTGGAAAATGATTTTGCAGGTATTATTGCTATAATGCTTTCTGGAAACATTATGGACTATATGGATTGTGTGTTTACCTCACCATGATGATAAGAGGACATCTCAGCCACTGACCCAGCTAACTGGGCAACCTTGACTTCTCGCTTGTCATTCCGTTTGAAACAAGTAAATAAAACCTTTCTTTGACCTGGTTTCAAGCCTTCAAAATGAAAGAAATACAATTATTAGTATTCTCAACTTAGCTATTTATGAACATTGATTTCTATGTATGATAAAAACAGGCTAACATATTGGAACTTACCATCCACCATAGATGGGATAGATCTCTCGTTATCAGAATTTGAGAACAGGATAAGTTCCTTATTTATGAAGTCATTGTATGTCAGATATGTGGTAGTTTGTCCATACAAGTAATCCTGAGGGATCAAAGAGAGTTATTACATGATCTAATTTTAAAAAGATCAATTGATCTTAATAATGTTTAACACCAAAATAAAAGTCAGTCTTTCAGCATATCAATTCCACGATAATTCTTAAGTCCCTCAAAGATACAGATTTATGTAGAAGTATTTTACAGGCTTTAAAGATAAAGCAAATTTAGTTGCTGCACATTTAAGAAAAACTGCATTGTCTTTTTAATTTTTCAGGCCCCAGACATTTATGCAGCAGTCTAAATAAGTACATTTGTATATGGTTATATATTATTAAATTTTTTTACTGAAGCAATTAGTCATTGTCTTGTAGGATATATAAGATTTTTTTTTAGCCTGAGTGAGTGAGTAAGCACATGAGTGGGGGGTGGGGATAATCCCAAGCAGGCTCCCAGCACAGAGCCCCACAGATTTCATGACCCTGAGATCACAGCGTGAGCCAAAATCAAGAGTCAGATATGCCCAACTGATTAAGCCAGCCAGGTGCCAAGATGTATAAGATTTTTGGGGCACCTGGGTGGCTCAGTTGTTAAGCATCTGCCTTCAGCTCAGGTCATGATCCTGGAGTCCTGGGTTCAAGCCCCGCATGGGGTTCCCAGCTCAGCAGGAAGCCTGCTTCTCCCTCTCTCACTCCCCCTGCTTGTGTTCCCTCTCTCACAGTGTTTCTGTCAAATAAACAAAATCTTTTAAAAAAAAGAGAGAGATGTAAGATTTTTACCTCAGGAAGGCCAAGTAATTTCCGTTGCCTTCTATCCTCCATGAAATGAGTTAACCATTCCTTTCGGTCATCTATCTGTTTCTTGCTAAAGGCCTACACATTAGAGATAAAAAAAGATGTCTTGGTACAAACAGCCTCCAAGAATCACTTGTATACAAACTAAACAAACAATAAACTGAGTTTCCTAAAACATATGGTCCCTTTCTCTATGCTATGCTTACTAAAAACATCCTATATTCTATAAAACATTCTATTATACAAAAATTTATATGTTTCTATCAACTAGCTAAAGTAGTGATTTACAAAACTAGAATGTATCTATGAAACGGAACTTAAACTGACCAGGCTGATGGCAGCATCATCTTCAGGACCAGAATATTTGAATTGAATACGATGTCTTTTCATATCTGCAAAGTATTCTTTAGCTTCTTTTGACGTGCTGGTGCCCAAACCTACACAACCAAGAATGTTAAGTCACTCCATATAATCTTGCACAATGGTATATAACAAAATAAGAAGTTCTATATGGGTTCCCTTACAAACCTTTGTAGTACTTGACTTTCCATTTTTTATGATTTGGAGTAGAACTCTTCCATTCTTCAAATTCAGGAAGGCTATAGAATGCCATTTCTTGTTTGTTTTTAGACACCTGTGGTAAAGAACATGTTGCTGTGGTTTTGCACACTGTTGAGTCCCCTGTATATCATATATCACTGGGGTTATATGCATATAAAGCACTGAGTAGGGGTCTTAAAATAAACATCATGGTAATTTAAAAAGTTAATATACCTTTACAATGGGAGTGATAAATTCTTCCAGAAAACGATGCCGTAGAAGAGAGGGCCAGTTGTGATGGATAAAATTAATCAGCAGGCCTTTGATATGGGAACCATCTTGGTCCTAGAAATATTTGGAAAGCCAAAACAAAAAAGAGTTATTTTGAGACTAAAATAAGTTATGATTGACCTACTGGTGATTTCTCTAAAATTTTTCTATGGGGATTTAAAAAAAGAAAAAAGTGGGGCGCCTGGGTGGCTCAGTTGTTAAGCATCTGCCTTCAGCTCAGGTCATGATCCTGGAGACCCAGATTCAAGCCCCACATCAGGCTCCCCGCTCGGTGGGAGGCCTGCTTCTCCCTCTTTCACTCCCTCTCTAGCTGTGTTTCTCTCTGTCAAATAAATAAATAAAATCTTCAAAAGAAAGAAAAAAAAAGAAAAAGGCTATTTAAATTCACTCACTTAGCCTGTATATGTAACACACATGTGATGAATAAAGCTCCAAGTTAAATAATTTCCTTCCACAGCAAGAAAGCAATACAACAATTAAGACATGTCTAGTATAACAATCTAAAATATTTGAAAGCAAATCTGACCTGATCTGTCATAATCATTATCTTTCCATAACGAAGAGTCTTCAAGGAATCTTCATCTTCATAGTTTTTCTTGTACTGAAGACCCACAATCTTGATGATATTGTTAATTTCAGCATTTTCCATGATCTGAAATGGACATATACCAAGAATGGTAATGTTTTGCTTATAAATTTGAAAAGAAATAGGACTGTATAAGTGTTTGGGTTTTCTTGAGCTCCAATATTTTCAGTTATTATTAGCCTATATTTTAGTCAGAAAGATCTGTTAAGATATGCTACAATGTACTCAATTTCTTAAAATAATAACAATAAACTAAAACATATTACAAAATGCCCAGTGAGGGAATGAAATACAAGTATGAAGTCCTGCAGTATAAAACTGGATTTAGATTCTCAAGATGGTTATACCTGTTTGTGAGAAGCTTCTCGAACATTGAGTATTTTTCCTCTAAGTGGGAAAACCCCGTATTTGTCTCTCCCAACCACACCAAGGCCTGAAACAGCTAAAGTTTTAGCTGAGTCTCCCTCAGTCAGGATAAGTGTACACTCATTGGAGTTTCGACCCCCTAAAATAAAAATACACAACATTGGCACATTTAGTTCAACCTCAAATATACTAACTCAAACATGCTATCAGTAGTTTTGTGATAAAACTCTGATAAGATATTAGAACTAATGTTCATAGTAAAAGAAAAAAAAAAAACCTAGTTTCTTAGACTATTTTTTTTTTGAAAGATTTTATTTTTGGAATGCCTGGATGGCGCAGTCAGTCAAACGTCTGCCTTCAGCTCAGGTCATGATCCCAAGGTCCTGGGATTGAGCCCCACATCGGGTTCCCTGCTCAGTGGGAAGACTACTTCTCCTTTTCCCACTCCCCCTGCTTCTGTTCCCTCTCTCACTGAGTTTCTCTCTGTCAAATAAATAAATAAAATCTTAAAGAAAAAATAATAAAAACATTTAATTAACATTGGGGCACCTGGCTGGCACAGTTGGAGGAGCATGTGACTCTTGATCACGAGACTGTGAGTTTGAGCTTCGCGTTGGGTATAGAGATGATTAAATAAATAAGATTAAAGAGAAAGAAAGGCTATTTTTAAGTAATCTCTACACCCAACATAGGGCCTGAACTCACAACCCTGAGACCAAGAGTCATATATTCCAATGACTAAGCCAGAAAGGTGCCTCCTTTATGCTACTTTCTTGTGACATTTATACTGTTGCTGAACATTCTTTTGATCATACTATATTAAAAATATTTGTTACTAGGTGCCTGGGTGGCTGAGTCGTTTAAGCGTTTGCCTTTGGTTCAGGTCATGATCCCAGGGTCCTGGGATTGAGTCTTGCATCGGGCTCCCTGCTCAGAGGGTCTGCTTCTCCCTCTACCCTTCCCCTTGCTAGTGATTTCTCTCTCTCAAATAAATAAATAAAATCTTATTAAAAAAAAAAAAAAAACCTTGCTAGAGATGGGGTTTAGGGCACATTACCTCAAAACAAGGCACTTGGCATACCATATACCACAGAGGAAGGGAATATTCTTATCTCCAACAGTTACACTGAAAAGAATGTGAATGAACAGGGCTAAATGAGCTTCCCCCAGTTTACTATACTTAGTTTATACTCTGCCCTTATCATATCTTTCCACTCTTACTCAAACCTAACAAAACCACTCAGGCTTAACCACTTCTTTGGGTCTTCATTTCCCTATGAAAGTTCCCGTAAAGTAAAATTTATATTAAATAAATTTGTATGTTTTTCATCAGTTAACCTGTCTTTGTCAGTTTAATTTTCAGACTCAGATAGGAACAAAGAGAGTTGAGAAAAATTTTTTCCTCCCCTACATTAGGTAATAGATCACTACATATTCTTTTTTTTTTTTTTTTTTTGAAGTAGGCTCCACACCCACCATGGAGACCAATGCAGGGCCTGAACTCATGACCTAAGATCAAGATTTGAGCCAAGATCATAAGTCAGACGTTTAACCGAGTCACCCAGGGATGCCAGATCACTACAAATTCTTATTTTATACTCTTAATCATCATCTCAACATTACTGTAACAGCCAAAAATTAGAAATGATCTAAATGTTCAATGACAGGAATTGGTTGATTTTTAACCATGTAAAAATATTCTGAAAAAAAAAAAATTCTGTTGAAGGGCAAGTATCCATGATATGCTGGGGGGTTTTGTTTGTTTTTTGTTTTTTAAAGATTTTATTTATTTATTTGACAGAGAGAGAGATCACAAGTAGGCAGAGAGGTGGGCGGAGAGAGAGGAGGAAGCAGGCTCCCCACAGAGCAGAAAGCCCAATGCGGGCCTCGATCCCAGGACTTTGAGATCACACCTGAGCCGAAGGCAGAGGCTTTAACCCACTGAGCCACCCAGGCGCCCCATGATATGCTGTTAATGAATAAAACAAATAATCTAACCATAAGATCTAAAGTTTAGAAGCATTATCAAATGTGTACCTGCATCATTGGCATCATCGAGTTTGGGAATTCCCTTGATTCTATTATGTTTTACAGCTGAACACTTCTTGTTTAATTGGATCTGGGCCTTAAACTTCACCCAGTTTAGTATGCTTTCCACAATACCACAGCCAGTTGCCTGAAAACGAGAAGATTCATGTTAGGGAAGAAGAATTCTGTCAGAAATCTAGAATACAAATGAGCTCCTATAAAAATAACTCAAAGTTTGAAAAGAGGCAAAAAAAAAAATTTTAGACAGAAGATGACATGTCTTCCTGTCTTAGGTTATCATAACTGAGGGAACTGGTTCCCTTGAGTTCATTCATTCAGCAAGTATTTACTAACTACATATTTATGCTGTGCTAGGCACTGAGATCCATGCTGAAGATTTAGTGGTTAAAATCCATGTTGGAGATTTAGTGGTTAAAACAAATTGGTCATGGTCCTTGTCCTCATGGACTTTAAGATAACAATAATGAAGATAAAACAAGAAATTGTAAGTGTGATGTGTGTTATGGATAAAAGTATGCTATATTGAATAAAACATGTCTAGGGAGAAGGGTAGAAAGTAAAGGCTTTCCTGAGGAAATTACACTGAAGATCTAACTTAGCTGGCTAAGTGAGAAGCATTTTAGGCAGAAGGATTACCATGTGGAAAATCTCTGAGGAGGGGGAAGAGTACAAATGCTTCTGAGTAATTTGAAGGCAGTAGGACTGAAGCTTAGACAACACTGGAAAAAGTTGTACTGAGATGAGGTTGGAGATGGCAGGTCTTGGAGGCCACATTAAAGAATTTGGAACTTAAAACATTTCTTCTTTACAAAGATTTTATTTATTTGAGAGAGAGAGAGAGAGAGAGAGAGAGAGAGAGAGAGAGAGAGAGAGAGAGCGCACAAGCAGGGGGAATAGCAGGCAGAAGGAGAAGCAGGTTTCCCACCGAGCAGGGAGCCAGATGAGGGGCTTGATCCTGGGACCCCAGGATCATGACCTGAGCTGAAGGCAGACGCTTAACGACTGAGCTACCCAGGCACCCCTAACGATTTATTTTTTAAAAAAGATTTATTTATTTGAGAGAAGGAGTGTGTGCAAGTAGGAGGAAGGGCAGAGGGAGGAGAGAATCCTAAGCAGATGCCTCATTGAGCACACAGCCCAATGTGCAGCTCCATCTCACAACCCACGAGAACATGACCTAAACCAAAAATCACAAGTCAGACACTTAGCCAACTGAGCTATCCATGTATCCCTGATTCATTTATATCTTTAAATATTTTATTTTTAAGTAATCTCTATGCTCAACACGGGGCTCAAACTAACAACCCTGAGAGAGTCACACACTCCACCAAATGAGACAGCCAGGTGCCTCTGGACTTTTTTTTCTAAGAATGGAAGTTACCAAAAGACTTCAAAAGAGAATGGAGAGAAAAACGTGAGCTTTAAGACAAAAAGATTACTTAAGAGCATTGCAAAGAAAGGACTGAAATGTTATGAACATTAAGAATCATTATAGTAATACAGAAAAGAGAGGACAGTGAGAGGCTACTATGGTATTCCAAAAGACAAGTCTTAACTGAATGGATTATAGAGGGGGCAGAGGGTTAAAGAGAAAGCTCCTAGCTTGGTTTATGCAACCTGATGGTTGGTTGGGGCCTTTTACCAAGATAGGAAATAATTTTGTTTTTGTGCGGTGGGGAAGGTCCTGGTGTAGAGGTCAGTGAGTATGGAGAGAACTAATTCAGTGTCAAGAGGGAGCCAACTTTAGGCAATGTTCGGTAAGCAGTGAAATGGGCTGAATTCAGAAGTGATCCAAACTGAATGGTGTTTATGTAATGGGGAAATAGAGGCCTATGGATGGTAATTAAGGCTGTAGTAAGACCAGTGAGGTGAAAGCTATTTCTTATATCCTTTTCAGAGGCAGAAGACACGAGTGAGGAATCTTGGTTTTTGCAGAGCAGAGAAGGGCAATGGACAGTAAAGCAAGGTGCTTCTATTTCTTACATCCCTGTAAGTATTAACAACCTTTTTCTTTTTTTAAATATTTTATTTATTTATTTGAGAGAGAGAGAGAGAAAGAGAGAGAGAGAGCGAGCGCAAGCATGAGCAGGGTAGGAGTAGAGGGAGAGGGAGAAGCAGACCCCATGCTGAGGGGCTCAATCCTGGGATGCTGGGATCATGATCCGAGCCAGAGGCAGATGCCCAGTGGACTGAACTACCCAGGTGCCCCAGTACTCACAGCTTTGATGAATTTTTCACTCAACTGGCATGTGGATCCAAAGCTCTTGACTTGTAAAGTCATGTTTTCTTTTGTCTGAGAGTCAAAGGTTGGGTTCTCAATTAAGGCATTCACAAAAATCCACATGTGATTTTTCACCTGCAGGAAAAGTTGATATTACATCGCTAAAAACTTATGCTTTATTTATAGCCTTTCTTTTCTTCCTTGACTTCAGAAAAAGAAAACTGCTAAAAAACCATACCTGATGTGCTTTAACTGCAACACCACCCTTGTTCTTCTTCTTTACAACATCAACAAGTTTAGTCACAATCTGATCAGCTATATAATCAACATGTCTGCCACCCTAATAGGGAAAAAATACCAAATTGTAAAGCTCAGGACCCTTCAAAATGATAATAATGATTATTTTTAAAAAAATAGAACTTAGCTTTTCTTATGTCAGGGCAGCCAAATATTCAAGTTCATTTTATTTATTAAAAACAGTAACACTTCTATGTAAAGATAAATTATGATTAATACAAAAATAAAATTACCTTGGAAGTAGCAATGCTGTTGACAAAGCTAATTTGCTGAAAGCCTTTTTCACTCATTGTTAAACATACTTCCCACCTGGGGTTTACTTGTTCATGGATAATTTTCAATGGATTGCCAGTTTCATCTACCTTATCCTTCAAATACATATCTACATAGCTACGGAATCCTTTTACCTGTATAGGAATTAAAAGTTACGGTATTAGAAAAAAGCTATAAAAATTATTCAATGATAGACCATGAGGATTTTTCAAAACTAATGAAATAATGTTCACTGATGGGCATAAGAGAATGGTCATTAAAGGGCACAAAAAGATTCATTTAGGAGATTGTTTGAGAAAGATATTTCCTTTACTGAGTTTAAAAGAGCTAAGTAAAAAAATGTGGCATACTGTTTTCTTTTCAGGAACATATCTGAGAAGTGGTTAAAAAAAATATGGGAGGAAAAAAGTCATGATCAGATCAGTATATGATCTGATGATGATCATATAAATTCCCTCACTGCCCTTAACACCCCAGAAAATGCTTACTGGCAGCTTATTTCCATTGAGAAAGACTTTGACATCTTTAGTGGATCCAGCAATATCATAGGCTCTTCTAACCATCAGTGCAACAATATCTTTATCTAGGCTTTGCATTTTAAACTTGGACAAGTCAGGCTGGAAGGTGATACATGTATAATCTTCTCCATTAAAAGGCTTGAGTTCCATCTCACCAGCTTTTCCCATGTTATTCATCCATGTCTGTGGAAGTAAAAAACAGAAAGATAAAAAATTCAAGTTTTTTCACAACAAACTAGAACTAAACACAAATTTGTAAGTCATAAAAAATAACCTAATGTATGTTCATGAATAATTTTCCATGATTTAATAGCCTATAAATCACACTAAATTAAACCAACCACTAATACAGTTATAAATTGCTTAAGTACAATTTATAATTGAGGCACAAGATATTTATTTACTTGCCTGTTTGAACATTTTCTTGTATTCTCTACTGGCTGTTTCCACAGTAAATTTGGTACTGAATATGTTACACAGTTTGGCCCCATAGCCATTTCGACCACCTAAGCAAATAAATTTAAAATACTTTAACTGTTATCACTGGTAATGCTAATTAATTATACAGATTTGTTCCAGTATTTTTAACTTTTATACCACAGTCATTTAAAAGATGTGTTTTTTCAACAACACAAATGTTATTTTCCTCCATACTCTACCTGTTACTTTCTTTTCATCATCATCGTAGTTACTAGAAGTTAGGAGCTGTCCAAAGATGAGAGCTGGGACATACATCTTCTCAACTTTGTGTTCAACAACAGGAATACCTTTCCCATTATTCCATATACTAATTAAGTTATTTTCCCTAAGAAAAGAAGAATGAAACTTTATTGTAAAACAGATGGTAAACTGGTAAACTAGTGCTTGATATTTTTTATACTTAAATATAATTATTCTTAAAATACAGAAATTTACAAGTCTCAATTTCTTTGACTCTTTTTTAATACATATATTCTGAAATTCAGCATCAACTACCTTTCCCACATGCTTTAGTTCCTAACATTCCTGAAATAGGAGCCAAGAGGAAAAAAAAAAATTATCCTTTTCCAACACCTGGGCAGACACTGATACTGCTGAAAAAATATAAAATTTTAAAATGTTAGGATAAATAAAGGGAAATGATTTATGTCCAATGGAAAGAAAAATTTGGAAACTATTATTTATACTGCTTTCTTTCTTTTTTCTTTTTTTTTAAATTTATTTATTTGAGGGCACCTGGGTGGTTCAGTCGTTAAGTGTCTGACTTCAGCTCGGGTCATGATCCCAGGGTCCTAGGATTGAGCCCCGCATCAGGCTCCCTGCTCAGCGGGAGCCTGCTTCTCCCTCTCCCACTCCCCCACTTGTGTTCCTGCTCTCGCTATGTTTCTCTCTCTCAAATAAATAAATCTTTTTTTTGAAGATTTTATTTATTTATTTATTTGACACAGAGAGAGAGAGAGAGAGAGAGATCACAAGTAGGCAGAGAGGCAGGCAAGGCAGAGAGAGGAGGAAGCAGGCTCCCAGGTGCCCATCAAATAAATAAAATCTTAAAAAAGAAGATTTATTGGGCGCCTGGGTGGCTCAGAGTGTTAAGCCTCTGCCTTCAGCTCAAGTCATGATCTCAGTGTCCTGGGATCAGGCCCGCATCTGGCTCTCTGCTCAGCAGGGAGCCTGCTTCCTCCTCTCTCCGCCTTGCCTGCCTCTCTGCCTACTTATGATCTCTCTCTCTCTCTCTCTCTGTCTGTCAAATAAATAAATAAAATCTTCAAAAAAAATTTTTATTTGAAAGCAAGTGATTGTTCGCTTGAGTGAGATGGGGAGGTAGAGGGACAGAGAGAGAATCCTCAAGCAGGCTCCTGGGAAGGCGGAGCCCTACTTGAGGTTTAGTCCCAGGACCCCGAGATCATGACCTGAGATGAAATCAAGAGTCTGACACTTAAGTGACTGAGACACACAGCTGCCCATATTATACCACTTTTCAGAGGATCATCTATCTGTACTGTCCTAGCTCCCTTAGCTTTCTCACCCAACAAAGCCCATTGCAAAACAAATATGAAAAGGAAAAACATTACCAATTGTAAAGTTACTTGCTCGCCAAAAAAATCCTAAAAATTTATTTGGACTTATTACTCTTAGCTAGTTTAAGTTAATTCTCATAAGACACAACAGTTTAGTTATAACCAGACAGACACTATGGATCTTATTCCAAGTAGTACTTAGTATTATCTACAAAAAAGACTAGCTCAACATTTTTTTGGATTAGGCTATCAAGCCCTTAGGAACATTCAAGTACATCATTTTTTAAAAAAGATTTTATTTAGGGGTGCCTGGGTGGCTCAGTTGGTTGGGCGACTGCCTTCGGCTCAGGTCATGATCCTGAAGACCTGGGATCGAGTCCCACATCGGGCTCCCTGCTCGGCGGGAAGCCTGCTTCTCCCTCTCGCACTCCCCCTGCTTGTGTTCCCTCTCTCGCTGTGTTTCTCTCTGTCAAAATAAATAAAATCTTAAAAAAAAAAAAAAATTTATTTATGTGGCAGAGAGAAACACAGCGAGAGAGGCAACACAAGCAGGGGGAGTGAGAGAGGGAGAAGCAGGCTTCTTGCCGAGCAAGGGGCCAGATGCGGGGCTTGATCCTAGGACTCCAGGGACCATGGACCTGAGCCGAAGGCAGATACCTAACGACTGAGCCACCCAGGCACCGTCAAGTACATCATTAACACAGTTCCCCAAAGAACCTAAAACTTAGTTTATGCCATAACTGATCAGGCTAATAAAAAGGTGAAATAAGCACCCTGCATACCCACAAAGATACCCCCAGCATTTATAACCAGAAATGTTAGATCCAATTATTCTCTATCACCACCTGCTGGTTTATTATTTGAATAGCACCATGAGAAAAGGTAAAAGCCCTAGACTCCAGAATGCTTATTAGACTGAGCAATTATTGGAGACGCTTACTGAGAAATTTAGGGATGAAGTGTCATAATGTCTGCAATTTATTTTGAAATGACTCAGAAAACATAGATGGAGGCAAATATGGTAAAGCATTGATAACTGTTGGATCTAGGTGATAGGTGTCATAGATTGTTCATTTTAGCATTCTACTTTTCTGTGCTTTTGCAGAATTTCATTATTAAAAAGGCTAACGTTAGTATAAATCAAAGTAAATGCAACTAACAGTAACAATTAGCTATAAAAAACAAAAGACCATTCAAGAGACTTACGGGTCAATTGTGACTCTAATACAAGACATTTTTGGATCCCTTTGTTTGTTGTCTGCAGCATTGACTGAAAGAAAATACACATTTGTAAGAAATTAAATTGAAAAAAACATTAAGATATATAAAGAAAAAAGTCAGATTAACGAGGCATTAATTTAACATTCATTCACGGTACTGCTTCTAGGAAAGCAACTTGCTAGACTCCAATAAACTGCCTCACCTCACCAGCTATTGTTTGAGATGATAGGAGCTTTGATTATAGAGGGTTTGCTAGAAATGATATTTCTTTTGAAGGATTTTATCAGTAGATCTTTATGTGAAAGAATTTACTCACCTAGAATCTCATCAAAGATTTTGTACAAGCCAGGGACAAAGGTGACTTCCCTATAGTTAATGCCAATATCTTCATCATAAACCCACATTTGCTAGAAATAAGGCAAAGAAATACAGTTATTTTTACCCTATATTTATTCTGTTTTATATCATCATTACTGTAAAGTCTTCTGGGATTAAATACTACAATATACATATGATAGCTTACGCCAGTTCCAGTGACATTCAGAGTACATGGACTATATAGAAAATTAACCCGGAAAAGTATATCTTTTAACTACTTCATAACTGCATTTAATTACTTGGTTTTACCTGGGTCACTAATTCCACAGAGCCAATGTAGGTGTCTGGGCGGAGCAAAATGTGTTCCAGTTGGGTTTTCTTTTGATAGATCCTTTCAATAGACAATCTTTTCTTAGCATCTTCATTTTTCTTTGTTTTGCTGATTTGCATATTTTCATTTACAGGCTAGCAATTTTGGAAAATTGTAGAAAAGGGATATTTAATCGGAGGTTTATTAAAAACTATAAACAAAACACCCATCGTAATGATTTACACACCATGTGTCCTCACACATAATGATGTGTAATCACAATCTTTTACCAGGTATTGGTGGGGTTTACAACGTTTTGTTCAAACACGGCAATTTAAGTTAACAGCAGCCAAGTTCCCAGGTGTCAGTTTGAATAATTGTGTATTATCTCATCAAGTGCATGTGACATGGAACTATTTTCCTTGGATGTTTTAGATGTCATCAATAAAATACACCTACTTCTTTCAGACATTCCACAAATATTTACTGAGTGCCTGCTATGTCCCAGGCACAAAAGAGATTCGAGTCAGCAGCAGTTTGGGAGCTCATCGATTCAATCCTTTGGCTACCGTAATGTTTTGAACACAGGTAGGACATATTTTGAGCAACTCGGGGCTGCAGGCTCCTCACGGGGAACATTGTGCCATGCTCAGCACCTTCCAAGGTCAGGGGCACTCAATCCCATTTTCCATGGAGGGTAGGAAAGTGTCTGACTGTGCTGCTTAAAGTCACACGCGGGCCAGTAAAATACAAACCAGTTGAATACTGGCCCTAGAAACAGTAAAACAGAACCCAACACCCCAGAAGCCAGTGTAGCCGATAATATTTCACTACTAGCACCATAAAGGGGGGCTATCCTCTTCACGATCACGCCGAGCCCAGGAGACCGGGGACGACGCGAAATACCGGCTCCCAGCCGGTGGCGATCGGACCACAGCCCGGGAGCCTAACCCTTCGCCGGCAGCCAGAGAGATGCCAGGCCGCGCTGGGGCTCCACGACCCGCCCCTTCCGCGAGCTGTACCTGCAATGGTGACACCTCCATGGTGACGGTCGTGAAGGGGCTCGAGAACCCTGCAAGCGACTAAGCCGGGGGGACCCTCGAGACCACCGTGAAGCACGCCGCTTCCCCACAGACGCTCGTCGGTTAGAAGCCGCAATTGAACCTTCCTGTAGCCCGCCCAAACCAGATAAACCAATCTCTGACTCTTTCTCATCGGCTCCGTCCCGAGGAACCAATCGTAGCTATTTTTTTCTATTCACCAATGAGCGCCTGCGTTGGCCGGGGGCCTGTTTGAACAAACCAATTAGACAAGTGAGGCGGGACTAGAGGGTTTTCAAAAGGCACCACTCGGAGTCGTTGCAGAGACCGACAGGGAACCTGGCCAATGAGGAGGGGCTTATTTGTTCTCTCGGGCCGACAATTCTGAAGAGACTCGCGATGCTAGCGGGGAGCGGTTTTCTGAGGTGAGGGTTGGGGCAGAAGGAGGGTTCCTCAGGAGCTGCTAACTTATTTCAGAGTCCTGAAATCTTTAAACTATTTCCCGTCCTGAGACTTTTTAAAAGAGAAACGGGAGTCCTAGCTTCATTTTCCTGAGGAAACTTGGGAGCCGGCTTTCAGGACTGGCAGCCTGGCGTTTTGGTGAAGCGAACAGATTTCTGGCGTCTGCCTCAACATTCCCTCCCAAGAATTTATTTTCGAAGAAACAGAAGTGCCACAGTTGTGGTTTGGGGATATAACAGAAGGGTGTGGCGAGGCCGGGCAAAATCGAGAGCAGCATTCAAGTCCCCCAGGAGAGCGGGGTTGCGCGGCAAGCTGGTCAATCAAAAGGAATAGTTTGGGGCGCCTGGGTGGCTCAGTGGGTTAAAGCCTCTGCCTTCAGCTCAGGCCATGATCTCAGGGTCCTGGGATGGAGGCCCTCATGGGGCTCTCTGCTCAGCAGGGAGCCTGCTTCCTCCTCTCTGCCTGCCTCCCTGCCTACTTGTGATCCCTCTCTCTGTCAAATAAATAAATTTTGAAAAATCTTAAAAAAAGGAATAGTTTGTACCTAGCGCCTCAGGAGCGGAGTTTGGGGTTTAGGGGCCATTCTAGGACAGAAACTCTTTCCTCAGAAAACCAGGAGGATGCCCTTGCTGCTTGTTACTTTTGCTTTCCTCTGTTATAGTCCCTGAATTCTGTTGTCCAGAAAAGCTCTTCACATTGGACGAGAACATGCCAAAGAACAAAGTCTTAATTTTTTTTTTATTCTGCCGTTTAAATGTTTGAGTGGGTTTATTCTGTTCTTGTCAATCTACAGTGTTAGAATGACAAAAGAATGTGGTTTTTCCCCCCTTAGGAGGTGCTTGAAAAAAGAACAGCTCGATTAGAGTGACTGCTAATTCTGTCATCTGAACCACCTCCTTTCAATCCTTAGTACCTGAGTTTCTATGCCTGCCAGGCAATTTGCCAGTCGTGTGGTCTTGAGGGAGGCAGGCTTTTGGTGCTTTTATTTTCTCTCCTGCAAAAAGAATAAAAATAACAGTATTGCCTCCGGCATCTGGGTGGCTTAGTGGGTTAAACGTCTGCCTTGGCTCAGGTCACGGTCCTGGGGTCCTGGGGTCCTGGGGTCCTGGGGTCCTGGGTCCAGCCCCGTTTCCTGCTCAGCAGGGAGTCTGCTTCTCCTTCTTCCACTGCTCTTCTCCCTTCCTGCATGTGCTTGCTCTCTCTCTTATACTCTCTCAAATAAATAAAATCTTTTTTAAAAAAATATTTTTATTTCATAGGGAGAGAGATCACATATAGGCAGAGAGGCAGGCAGAGAGAGGGGAGGAAGCAGGCTCCCTCCTGAGCAGAGAGCCCTGATGCAGGGCCCCGTCGATCCCAGGACCCTGAGATCATGACCTGAGCTGAAGGCAGAGGCTTTAATCCACTGAGCCACCCAGGCACCCTCAAATAAATAAAATCTTAAAAAAACAGCCCACGAAAACAAAAACCCAAACAGTAGTACCCAAGAGTTATGTGAGGATTATCCGAGATAAATGTAAGGTGTTTAGAATAGTAGGCTAACAGTATCAGAATCAGGAAGCAGGAATCTTCCTTAGACTGGCACAACAATTTGTGGCTTTCCTCTTTTTCCTCCCTTGTAAAAGAAATCAGAGGTCAAGCAGTTGTTAAATCACCCCAGCATATCCAATGCCTCTCTGCTGGCAAAGCCCCAAAGAGGGCCAGTGTGGAGTCTGGGAGTAGGGGGATGAGGGGTGGGTCAGGGGAAGTGACAGGAAGTCAAGCATGGAAGCAGCCTATGAGCAGGGTGATTTTTTTCATCTGGCCTCCAGTAATTCCAAGTATTTCATTCCAATCCCCTCAATTGCACGTAGTGATACAGATAGGCAACCTCCAATGCACAGGATCACCTAGGTATTAGAGCAGTTGCAAGGAAGCCCACCCAAACCAGTAGCTTCTGCCCATCCAAAAGGCTGACCAGGCCTGGGCTTCACGGCAGCCTCTCATTCTCTGCAGTCTCCCCAGAGCAGAAGATGACCCTGACAGAGACCAGCTATTCTACCTTCTGCCTGCTGGAATACAGAGACCCCATGTGGTAGGGGGAGGTGGGCATGCTTCCCCAAGGATGGCAGCCTAGCCTCAGCCTTTCTTGGCCTCTACTCTGTAGCTCATCCCAGCCTGCAGTATCTTGTTAGAACCATCTGGAAATGAGGCAACAGGAATTTAATAAGCAGCTCCAGTCCTATTTTCTGGGATCCTGCAGTTGAGCTGGACTCTGATTTTGTGAGGCTCTGTTCCAAAAACCCAGAAGAAGAACTGGGGAGTCAAAAGGACTCTGGAGTCACACATGTTTGAGTAAAGCAAAACCAAACCAAATCAAACTACAACAACAACAACAACAACAACAAAACCCTCCCTGAGCCTCAATTTCTCCATATCATCATTCTTTATTAAAAGTAAGAGGGTTATGGGGTGCCTGGGTGGCTCAGTTGGTTAAGTGTTTGCCTTTGGCTCTGGTCTTGGAGTCCCAATATTGAGCCACATCAGGCTCCCAGCTCAACGGGGAGTCTGCTTCTCTGGCTGGCCCTTACCCTGCTCATGTTCTCTCTCACTCTCTCTCTCTCTCAAATAAATTAAAATCTTTAAAAAAAAGTACAGAGGGCTAAATGAGATATAGAAAGCCTTTAGAAAATCTTTCAGCCCTCTAGCAGGATGGTCTTGTTGGGGGTGGGGTCGGGGCTTCTCTTTTGGACACAAGCTGTCAGCCCCTCTTCTTTCCAGAAACTATCACAGGGTGTTCTACAGGACTTGTTGGGGGCCACTGAGGGAAGTCTGAGATGGGTGGGCATGGGAGGTATTGTCCACAAAGATGGAATTCCAGGTACCTGCTAGCCACTGCTGGGAGGCAAGAAGGGGTTGGGAGTCAGTTCCAGGGGCTTTGGTGGGCTGAGGGAGCAGCTACCACATCCTTTTTACCTCCCCCCAACTTTACTAGCTACTCTGTGCCTTTCCCCTATCCCTACCCCTACCTGAGGGCAACATTAAGCACTAGAGTCAGACTCCTGGCCACAATACTTGCTTTGGCAAGTCACTCAGTCTTACTGTGTCTCCATTTCTTTACCTAAACTGGGGATAATGAGAGTACCTCCATATAGGGGAGGTAACACATGTTAAGTGCTTAGGGTATTGCTTGGAAAATAATAAATGCTCAAAACACGTTAGCAGTTATTACCTCTATTCCTTTTCAAGACCCCCCTCCAGCCCCCCACACTTCCCTTGTTGATTCTTCAAGTCCTCTCCTCCAAAACCAATTCAAAATCTCCCTTATTCAGAGAGTCTTCTTAGACCTTTTTTTCAAGGCCTCCTTCAGTTGTTTGGAGAAAATTTGCAAATGCAGAAGAGTTCCTTTGATTAATATTTTTTGGTTTTCTTATGGGTCTTTGTGTTTTCTGCCTCTCCACTCAGCAACAGAGGGAGGGGATCCTAAAGGAGCTGTGTCTCCATCCTCCACCTAGAAGTTCCTCTTGAAAGTGCATTATTTCATCCCTCTAGCTGGCTGATGGGGCTGAAAGTATGGCTCTGGATTTGGGAGGTGGAGGTCATTAGGCTGGAGGTCACTGGGAATTCATGACTGAAGCTGGGTTGGCTCAGGGTCTGGGATGGTTAGGGCTGGGCCAACAGGCCCTGTTTACCTTGAAGTTAACAACTGGCAGGGTCCAGGGGTGCCTGGGTGGCTCAGTGGGTTAAAGCCTCTGCCTTCGGCTCAGGTCATGATCTCAGGGTCCTGGGATCGAGCCCCACATTGGGCTCTTTGCTCGGTGGGGAGCCTGCTTCCCCTTCTCTCTCTGCCTGCTTCTCTGCCTACCTGTGATCTATCTCTCTGTCAAATAAATAAATAAAAATCTTCAAAACACACACACACACACACACACACACACACACACAAACAACTGGCAGGGTCCAATCAGTCCTTTTTACCAGCTTTGGGTTGGAGGAGGCCAGGAAAGCCCAAAATATCCCATAGAGCTCAGCCTCTTCCTGCTGGTGGCATTGCAGGTCTGTTTCTTAGACCATTAATGGTCCTGGGAAAAGGGACAATGAGGACCACCAAACAGAGCTGGGAGGAGAGCAAGGGAGGTTACAGTGGGGAGGAACTCAAGACCAGAGATTAGTCCCCAGTAAGTCCACTTAAGGGTGGCAATTCAGTATCTATCAAACTTTTAAAAGTGTACACACCTTTGTGTGTGTGTGTGTGTCTGTGTGTGTGTGTATACACCCTTTGACCCAATAATCTAACTTCTAGGAATAGTGATACACTCCCACAATTGTGCATGTACATAAAATTATTGCCATATTGTTTTTGTTAGAAAAGAACTGGCAACATGGAATGGAATGATATTGTGAAAATTAGTAAAGGTCATCTGACTCTTGGCTTGGGCTCAGGTCATGATCTCATGGGTCATGAAATTAAGCTCAACATCAGGCTCCACGTTCAGTGGAGAGTCTGTGTGAAGATTCTTTTCTGCCCCTCCCCAACTTGCACTCATTCTTTCTCTCTCAAAAGTAAATGAATCTTTTTAAAAAAATAGACACATAGATAAGTGGAAAAGAATAGAAAGCCCAGAAATAAATCCACAATCACATGGTTAATTCACCTATGACAAAGGAGACAAGAATATGTCATGGGAAAAAGTCTCTTCAACAAATGGTGTTAGGAAAACTGGAACAGCAACATGTAAAAGAGTGAAACGACCACTTTTTTTTTTTTTACGCCATATACAAAAGTAAACTCAAAATAAGACCTAAATATGAGACCTGAAATAAAAAAATCCTAGAAGAGAGCACAGGTAGTAATTTCTCTGACATTGGTCATAGCAATATTTTTCTAGATATGTCTCCTAAGGAAAAAGAAACGAAAGCAAAGAAAAACTGGGGACTACAAAAAAAATTTTCTGCACAGCAAAAGAAACAATAAAAAATTCAAAGAGAAATCTACTGAATGAGAGAAGATATTTGCAAATGATATATCTGATATGAAGTTAATATACAAAATATTTAAAGAACTTATACAACTGAACACCAAAAAACCTGAATAATCCAATTAAAAAATAAGCAAAAGACACGAACAGATATTTCTCCAAAAAAGACATCCAGATGGCCAACAGACACATGGAAAGATGCTCAACATCACTAATCATCAGGAAAATGCAAATCAAAACCACAATGAGATATCATCTCACAATTGTCAGAATGGGCAAAATTGAAAACACAAAGAAACAACAAGTGTTGGTAAGGATGTGAAGAAAAAGGAACCCTTGTGCACTTTTGGTAGGAATGCAGACTGGTTGAGGTACCTAGGAGGCTCAGTAATTGAGCGTCTGCCTTCACCTCAGGTCATGATCTAGGAGTAAAGGGATGGAGCCCCATGTTGGGCTCCCTGCCCTGCAGGAGGCCTGTTTCTCCCTCTCTCACTACCCCCTGCTTGTGTTCCCTCTCTTGCTGTGTTTCTCTACGTTAAATAAATAAATAAATATTAAAAAGAAAAAAAAAAAAAGGAGTGCAAACTGGTGCAGCCACTGTGGAAAACAGTATGGTAGTTCCTCAAAAAATTGAAAATAGAGTTACCATATGATTTAGTAATTCCATTACTGAGTATTTACCCAAAGAATACAGAAACACTAATTTGAAAAGATATATGTACCCTCTGTTTATTGCAGCATTATTTACAATAGCCAAAATATGGAAGCAACCCAAGTGCCCTATCTATAGAAGAATGGATAAAGAAGAGGTGGTATACACACACACACACACACACACACACACACACACACACACAGAGGAATATTACTCAGCCATAAAAAATATTGGCATCTTGCCATTTACAGTAATGGGTAGATCTAGAGGATATAATGTTAAGTGAAATAAGTTAGAGAAAGAAATACCTTGTGATTTCATCCATTTGTGGAACTTAAGAAACAAAACAAATGATCAAATAGAAAAAGAGACAATAAAAAAACCAGATTCTTAACTATAAAGAACAAACTGGTGGTTACCAAAGGGGAAGTGAGTGGGGGGGTGAAACAGGAGAAGGGGATTAAGAGTACACGTATTGTGATGAGCACTGAGTAATGTACAGAATTATTGAATCACTATATTATACACTTAAAACTAATATAACACTGTACATTAATTATCCTGGAATTCAAAAAATAAAAAAAATTAAAAACAAAGAATTTTGACCTGAAAATACATATTTAGACAAGTAAGGAAGTATTCTAGTCAAGGTTGGGAAAAATCCAGGATAAGATTTGTCTTTGATAAGTAAAAAGGAACAATTAATAGGAGAGGTGCTGATGTAAGAAAGTACCATGTTAAGAAAAAGTTTCCAAATAGAGTTGTGCAAGAATGGACATTCTTAGGACATAGGGACCTCTTTTACCACTGGAATGTTGAAGAGTCTAGATGACCATTTTCTAGATATGTTGTAAGAGATCTTTCCAGAGAGGGTTGGACTCAATGAGCTATAAGATCCCTTCTGATTTTAAGATGTTATGGTGATTTTACCTAGGAGTTTATGTTTCCATAAATTGTGCTCTAAATTGTTTATCATATTCCAACATTCTTATTTAGTGCTAATATTTTACTTGTTTAACAAAGAATGATTTTTCAGAAAGTATAACCAAGCAGAAAAATGTAACATAGTCCCTGTCTGGAGTAGCCTCTGCTTGCTCTGTGATGGTTAATTTTCTATGTCAACTTTGTTAGGTTATGGCATCGAGTAATTTGGTCTTGGTCAAATAGCAATCTAGATATTGCAGTGAAGGTATTTTGTAGATGTAATTAGCACTTCAAATCAGGTGACTTTAGGAAAAAGGCTTGTAATGCCCCTATAATGCCTCTGTAATGCTGGTGGGCCTCATCAAATCAGTTGAAGGCCTTAGAAGAAAAAAATGGAGAATTCTCAGACAAGGAAGCCTCAGGACTGGAACAGAAATCCCACAAGAGTCTCCAGTTGCCAGTCTCCCTATAGATTGCAGACCTGCCAGACCCCACTAATGGAGCCAATTCCTAAAAATAAGTTCTATTACATAAAAATTTTCTGAGTGCCAATTATGTACTATACACAGTAAAAGTACCCTACATAATATTCCCCCTAATCTTTATACCATCCTTTTATATGGAGGAAACTGAGGATTAGAGGGGTTAGGTAATTTCCTCAAGATTGTAAAATTCTGGGGTGCCTGGGTGGCTCAGTTGGTTAAGCGAATGCCTTTGGCTCAGGTCATGATCCTAGAGACCCGGGATCGAGCCCCATATCGGGCTCCCTGCTCGGCGGGAAGCCTGCTTCTCCCTCTTTCAATCCCCCTGCTTGTATTCCCCCTTTCGCTGTGTTTTTCTCTGTCAAATAAATAAATAAAATCTTAAAAAAAAAAGATCATAAAATTCTACTTATCTTTCAAGACACAGATTCAACATCACTTCCCTTTGAAGTTCTTCCTAACCCTGCACTCTGGGCTCCTCTCTTCTTTCTTGGCATCCAGTACATTTCTCTGTGTTACATAATGCTGATCATGATGTGTTCATCTACAGGTCTCCCTCTTCAGACCACAAGCTCTTCTGAAGGCAGGGATTTGCCTGCTCCTTTGGAACCCTCAGCACTTAGTAAAATGCCCACTCCCCAAGATACTCTCTGTGAATTCTTTCAATACTATCATTGTCCACCTGGGGGCAGCATACCCAGGAGCAGGCCCTCTTATGTGAGGATGTACAACTGAAGGGACAGCCCAATAAAGACAAACCCCAAAGTGAAAGGAAAAGTCCACACATGTCTCTGTTTACTCCCCTCTGAAAACTGGGGTCCACTGTACCAACAGTTTGTTCCATCCCCTTGGGATTCAGTTGAAGACTGAGTACCCATTGCAGACATTGGCTGGGCTGCCCTTGGGGACAATGGGACTGTCCCAGGGTTTTTGGACCTTGAACTCAAAGACTCAGTGAGAGAGCTGATGGAATGAAAACCCAGAGGGGGCAGAAAGAGTCCTACTTGAGGAGACTTTTCTGGAATAAGTCTGTATCCCCATGAGGTGAAAGGGGAAGGGGAGAATTCTGCATTAGGCTGAATGAACCCTGCTCCTAACTAGAGAGGGTAAGAGGAAGCCCAAGCAACCTCATTCACAAGCCCCTTACCTCCAACCCTTCTCTTAGGTGTTCTCCCCTTCCTGTATCACTTCTAAGGATAGGGTAAGCTGGGGATATGGACAGGTGAGGAGCTCCTATATCAGCATGTATCACCTGAGCTCAGCAGAGAGGTTGTAGATCAAGTTTCTGTTTCAAGTACAGACAGAGCAGTCACAGAGGGTCCTGAAGATACTCCCCTATTTCTCTCTCTTTTTAAAATATTTTATTTATTTATTTGACAGAGAGAGAGATCACAAGTAGGCAGAGAGGCAGTCAGAGAGAGGAGGAAGCAGGCTCCCTGTTGAGCAAAGAGCCAGATGAGGGCCTCTATACTAGGACCCTGAGATCATGACCTGAGCCGAAGGCAGAGGCTTAACCCATTGAGCCACCCAGGCGCCCTCTCCTATTTCTCTTACTAGGGGATACCAGGAGGCAGAAGGTATGTCTTGGGGGGTGGTCATGGTGGTACTGGGGGCAGCAGGGAGGAGGGGGCAAATAATCCACTGATGTCAGAGCACTTTGAGAGAGGTAGAACAGGTGAAGGAATGAGGGAATGGCACGGTATTGCCAATTTTGAGCAAACAGAGAGAAGAACAGGTAAGGGAGGCTCTGGAACCATTTATCCAGAGAAAATAAAAATAAAAATATTTTCATAGGCTTCACTGACACCTAAGAAGTGATCACATACATGTCCAAGATCACATAAAATTTCCAGTCTTTTGACTATATACACTACCTCCTCAAAGCTAAAGGAATTAATGATGAAAGGTAAGACTTAAGAGCATATGAATATATTCCTTCAGGGGGGAAAAGGAAGTAAAAGAGAAAGAGGAAGAACAGTCATAAAGGAGGGATGTTCTGACCTGTTCTCTCAGGGAGAGCCATTTAAGCATAAATCATTTTTCCATTTGGACCTGGGGCTCTAGGAGGCCCCTGCAAACCTCTTTCTCCAGGCAAAACTGGGCTACTTTTGGCTCTGTACTAGCAAAGGGGGGGATGGACACAAGATGAGACAAATGATTAGCCCCAGGGGAAGACCACCAAGGGGAGAGAAATACCAGCAGAGGAGGAGGGGTAGAGGGTCAGTGAATCAACGAGTGTTACTGACTACATATCATGTGCCAGCCCCAGACCACACAGGATGTATGGACACTGTGTCTTACATGTGAGTACATTTATTGTTGGAGAGGGTGTAGGGAAAGATGGGGGAGGTATTGTTAAAGAAAAGGAGGGAGGAAGTGAAGAAATAAAGGAAGAAGAGGGGAAAAAAGGCACAGTTGTTGATGTCTAGTAACTCACATTCTAGATATAGCAATAGGACAACTGACTAAAAAGCTCAATGACAAGTGAGCATCCCTGGAAAGAAGTTAAAAAGAATATTGATGGAGGTGGCAGGAGGGCCTGGGATAGAGGAGTTGAGCTAGGGTCGGTTTCCTCCTCTTTTTTTTCTTCTTCTTTATTTTTTATAAAGGAGAGGAGATTTGAAGGTGGGTGAACTTTAATTTTTTTTTTTTAAAGAGGATCCACACTCAATGTGAAGCTTGAACTCACAACTCTGAGATCAAGAGTCATATGCTCTACTGACTGAGCCAGCCAGGTGCCCCTAGGGTGGAACTTCTTCTCCCCTGTGGACCAGGCTGGCTTGGCTGGCCTGGAGGAGACTCTTCTTTTGTTTTCTTGAGAGGGAGAGAAAGAACAAGAGTGTGTGTGCTCATGTGAGGGTGAGGTGGGGTAGGGAGGGGCAGAGGGAGCAAGAGAGAGAGAATCCCAAGCTGGCTTCACTCCCAGTGGGGATCCTGACTGGGGGCTCAATCTCAGGGATCATGTGAGATTGTGATCATGACCCAAGCTGAAATCAAGAGTCAGAGGCCTAACTGATTGAACTACCCAGGTGCCCCTGGAGGAGACTCTTGCCCAGGGGCCCCCACTGGTCCCTGAGCTCCATGGGAGCCCATTTGGGCCTGGCAGCCTTGAAGAGCCAGGATAGCTCCAGGTCCAGGAGGGACCCTGGTGTCCCCAGGGTTCCTGAGAGCCCATTAGCCCAAATCCCTAGGTATTCAGGGTGATCCCGGGAGTCTTCATGGTGAGGTAGCCCTGAGGTCCTGGGGGTTCTGGAAACCCTTGGCAACCAGGGGGACCGGAAGGTCCAATTCCATCCTGCACCTGGAATGAGAGGCAGGAGGGGTGGAGGTGAATCACAGAGCTGGCAGTAGGGAAAGGCAACGGGGCCAAGCCAGAAGCTATGATCAATAGAATGTGTACATGGGAAAGTGCCCTTGGCTCCGGAATTATTTAGGGAATTTTGAGATATCCTGGGGGAGAGACATTAATTGAGTCACCCATAGAATTATTAATTCTAGGTTCAAGTCCCTATTATAGTACTTGGGCACACATAGAGAGATTGTCTCAGAAGGAATCTGGGTTCTCAGTTTGAGATTCCTGTTGCCAACTTTACCCCAGCCCTGATTCAAAGGACCCTCAATCAGGCTTCTACCCAAAGAACACTATCATTTCTCATCCATCTACCACTTACCCAATACCCACTCTACTTACCTACCATCCATCTAGCCCCATCTACCACTTACCCTCCCACCCACAAACCATCTACCTATTTTTTCCTCACCATCTACTTACTACTCACCTACCATCACCCATACACCATCTACCCCTTACCTCTGATCTGACTTCTTCCTTCAAAGGTGAGGCTGATCTGGGGCTACAGGGTGTGCTGAGAAGCTAGGGATTGCTGGGGGTCTTGGAGGATTAGGGGACTCTGGGGTCCCCTTAGGTCCCCTCTCATCAGGAGAGCCAGGAGTCCAGTCCTGGGGTACTCCCCTCTCCTTGCTTTCCCTGTTGGGGCAGAAGGGCACATAGTAGAGGTAGAAGTGGGGATGGGAGAGTTGAGTGAGCTTTCTATCTCACTCCAGCTCCTCAATCTTCCTTCTGTTGTCCATCCCATCCCCACTGTCATCCTAAAAGGTCCCAGAGTTCCTGAAATTCGCACTCAGACAGGAACTTACCTGACATTCAGGGGGCCCAACAAAACACACACGTCTAGAAGATGTGACAGAAACAGAGTTGCATCTCCTTGGAAGAGAGGAGATTAAAATTGGCTCTTAGATTACAACATTCCAACCTTCTCTTTGTACAGATGGAGAAACTGAGGCCCGGAGAGAGATATAACTGCAGGTGGCAGCAATGGGGCAGCAAGCTGGCCTGGAAGATGGGGTGAAAAAGCCAGTATGTCTCTTAATGTGGTGGGGAATGGGGTCACCTGGGCCTGTCACTTTTTTGTTTTTTAAGATTTTATTCATTATTTGACAGAGAGAAACACAGCCAGAGAGGGAACTTAAGCAGGGGGAGTGAGAGAGGGAGAAGCAGGCTTCCCGCTGAGCAGGGAGCCCGATGTGGGACTCGGGTCTCCGGGATCATGTCCTGAGCCGAAGGCAGTCGCCTAACCAACTGAGCCACCCAGGCGCCCCTGTCACTTTTTTTTTTTAAGGGTTTTTTATTTATTCATTTGAGAGAGAGAGAGAGGCAGAATGAAGGAAAGGGAGAAGCCGATGTGGAGCTGGCATGGAACTAGATCCCAGGACTCCCAGGATCATGACCTAAGCCGAAGGTAGATGCTTAACCAATTGAGCCACTCAGGGGCCCCTGGACCTGTCATCTACTCAATTCTGAAATTGGCATAAATCCCAGAAAATGTCCTTGGGAAGTGTGATGTGGTAAGAAATATATGTTTGTTCATTCTTTGATCCTGGCACAGAGCTAAAAAGTTTGGAATTTCCTAAGTGATCAGAGCCATCAGGTTGTCTTTTGTTATGTTAATGAGGCAACTTTCAAAAAGCCTCTAGGTAAGAGAGGATGGGGGCTGGTTTCCAGGGAGCCACCCCAGGGGTCAAAGAGTGGAAACTGGGGGCTCCTGGGAGACCCGGGATCGAGCCCCGCATCGGGCTCCCTGCTCGTCGGGAACTGTTTCTCTCTGTCAAATAAATAAAATCTTAAAAAAAAAAAAAAAGAGTAGAAACTGTTCCAACCCCCTACCTTCATGGAGGGAAGAGGTGCTGGAGATTGAGTTCAATCACCAATGGCCAATGATTTAATTAATCACGCCTCTGTAATGAAGTCTCCATAAAGGATGGGGTTCCTCCTCTCTTTCTGGGCCCCACCCAAATGTCTTCTATGATTCTGATTTCAATTCTGATGTGTGGGTTTTCCAATATTATCAAACAACTAGTTCTCTGAACCCTGCCATTGGGGTCCTTGTCCCATTCCTTAATGAGAGTCAGGGTGGGAGTAGAGGGAGAGGATAGACATTCCTAGGAGCTAGCTGCTTTCCTACCTCTGACCTTGGTTTGTTAACCCCAGGGGTCTGATCTGAGGAAGAGGTTACCTGGAGCTGCAGAGCCCTCCCCCCCGGTCTAGTGCCTCCGAAAACCCCTTGGATGCTGCTGGGAGAAGACCTCTGGCTAGCTGTAGGCTCTGACAGGTGGTCTAGCTTGGCAGCTACTGCTTCATTCCTTCATCTGAAGAATGAATGAGTGAATGAATGAATGAATGGAGAGAGGGAGTCTGGACTGGGATCTTGGGTTTTATATCTATCTATAAATCTCTCCCATCTCTCCAAGTTCTTCATTTCATCATATCTATTCATCTTTCTTTGCCTTCTATCTCTGTGCCCTACTCCTTACTCAGTCCTTCCCTCTCTTGGCCTTCCCCTTGTTAGTACCCTCTCCCCTTCTTTCTATCCTTCTACCTCAAAGCATCATAGAATCTTAGAATCAAAAAAGGTCACAATAATGACACCAGTCATTGATAACCTCCTTTCAGGTATATATGTCCTTACACTTATATAGCCTTTTGGAGTGAAGTAGGGACTGACATCCCTATTTTACAGATGAAGAAATTGAGGATCATCATGGTGAAAAGACAAGCAGATGGTACATGGCTTATCAGGTTGGAGCTGGGATTTGAAACCCTAGCTTTGACTGCAAGGCTAGCACTCTCTGCCTCACAGCTGTGTACTCTAATCTGAGGGCAAAATTCTCCATTGCAGGCTATCTGCCTTTCCCCTGGCTTGGGCCCAACTTCTGCTTTTTAGATCATCAAGACTGGATGGGGGTAAGGAACAGACTGCACGGATCTTGAGGATTACTGGCTCCAAACATCAAACTTCTGGAAACAGTGAGGACTGAGGGGGTGAGGGTGGGAGGAATCCAGGTTTCAGGAGAGGAGAAGGTGGGGGCTATAGGAATTAGGGACTCCAGGCAGGATGGCCCTTCTTTCTGGGCTCATTCAGCCTTGTCCCTTTGCCCTCAAGTTCTCTCCAGCCCTCAATGGCCATCTTTAGGACTATCCCTACCTCTCCTAGGACAAGGAAAATCAAAGACTGCAGCAGAAGAGGCCCCTGGCATGAAAGGCCTGGTGGGCAATGTGGCTTCTCTCTGAGACCTTCTCTTCCCACAGATGGGGCTAGATCTGGGCTCTGGGCTGCATCTCCAGCACCCTAATAAAGGGTACCAGAATTATCAGATTGGTGCCAGAGCTGGGCAGGCACGGAAGGCACAACAGCCTCTGGGCACACAGAACCCTGACAACTGGCTCTAGGAAGACAAAAGCTTCAGCGGCGGCCGCAGGGCAGCCCTGCAGGAGCAAGAGGTGCTATTTGGGTTTGTGCAAAACTTTTCAAGGCTATAGGGCCTCTGGAGGTGTGGTGGGGGTGCCAGTTGGAGCCTGAGCTCCATCATCACACAGATGGGTTTAAATCACATTTAATTGCATGTGACCTTAAGCCAGTTTTTTTACTACCTGGAGCACCACCTATAGAATGGGTTTGTAGGGTTACCATGGTGATAATAATAATAATGGCTGGCATGATTGAGCCTTACTCTGTGGTGGGCCCTGTGCTAAGTGCCTCTCTGCATTATTTCTAAGTTCTCATACAGCCCTATCTGGCTGGGCTGCCATTAGCCCTCCTTTACAATGAAGGGTATTTAAGGATAAGAGGGAGGATGTCACTTGGCCAAAGTCACAGAGCTAGTAAATGGCAAATCCAGGTTTCAGTGCAGGCATTTTGGTCCAAGCTCTTAATCACTTGGCTGGTCATGGCTAATGACCAACCCCCTCTGGGCACTTACAAGGTAGCAGGCACTATTGTAAGTGTTTTATACAGATTCATTCATTTAATCATTTTAACTACTTCATATAATAGTTGCTTAATGTGAAAGCTGAGGACACGGAGGCATTGAGAGGTGTGCTAACTTATCCTAAACCTACTGCCAAGAATCCAGTCCATGGGCGCCTGGGTGGCTCAGTGGGTTAAAGCCTCTGCCTTCGGCTCAGGGCATGATCTCAGGGTCCTGGGATCGAGGCCCGCATCGGGCTCTCTGCTCAGCAGGGAGCCTGCTTCCTCCTCTCTCTCTGCCTGCCTCTCTGCATATTTGTGATCTCTTTCTGTGTCAAATAAATAAAATCTTAAAAAAATACAACTATATCTGGAACACTTTGAAAGCACTTAGAATGTGAATATTGTCCAATTTCAAAAAAGTCATGTCAGC
>PITA01011966.1:0-64403 GCA_004023965.1 Spilogale gracilis
AAGGCAGTCACTTAACCAACTGAGCCACCCAGGCGCCCAGTTTTGTGTTGTTCTAACACAATTTTTTTTTCATATGCACATTTCCTCATGTTTCACTTTATTTTTTTTATTTTTTTATTTTTTTATTTATTTATTTTTTTTTTTAAAGATTTTATTTATTTGACAGAGAGAAACACAGCCAGAGAGGGAACACAAGCAGGGGGAGTGAGAGAGGGAGAAGCAGGCTTCCCGCCGAGCAGGGAGCCCGATGTGGGACTCGATCCCTGGTCTCCGGGATCATGACCTGAGCTGAAGGCAGTCGCTTAACCAACTGAGCCACCCAGGCGTCCCTCATGTTTCACTTTAAATAGCTAATGATATTATTCCATCACCTTGATGTATCATAATTTGCTTAGTCACTTCCCTATTGTTGAGGCTTTGGATTGTTCCCAGTTATAAATAGCATCACTATACCATTTCCAGACTGCTTTTGATTTTGGGGGATTTTTTTTTCTGTTCTATATCCCCATGGGTTTAATTTCTGTGTCAGAGTGTATAATACATTAAATCTTCCTGTATATTGCTAGATTGCATTCCAGAAAGGCTAAAAAATAAATTACAAGTCCAATAGCATTGAATTTTTAGCATTCGTTTCTGATTCATCCACCAAGAAATGTATTGATCATTTTAAGTTGTTTTGATCACACCACCACAATCATCCCTATCCTGACGTCATGACCACTCCCAGTAAATCGTCCACTTTGCCAAGACAACCGAAAACAACACCATTACCATCATCAACTACCTTGACCATCAATACCACCACCACCATCATCATCCACCCCCACTGTCACCATCACCTTCAAAATGCCACCACAACACTGTCACCAACATCACAATCACCCTCATCCAGCAAACCACTTCCCCGTCTCTGTCATTCATTACGGTCACCATCATCAAATCCACCAACAACACGAGCATTATCGCTGTTACTTTTATAACCACTACTCTCACCACCATCAGCTCTCTTCACCACCATCTTGATCACCGCTGTTACATCATCACCTTCACCACCACCAGGACCATCACTATATTCCACTGCCACAACTGCCATGTACCATCACTGGAGACATACAGCATGTGCCAAATACTGTACTGTTTACTTACATCAGTGTTTTGTCTCACAATATGTGATGGTCTCCTGTTACAGACTAGAAAACTCATGTTGAGAAAGTAGGACTTTTGGTCAAAGACACTGCCAAAACATGGCAAAGTCAACATCCACATCTGATTCCAAAGCCTATTCTCTATACACCACCAATGCCTGCACTTACTTTAATGGATATGCTGTGGTCTTTCAGAATCTTTTTTTTGTCTATATCTCTTTAGTTGCTACTGAGACTGAGCATCGTTCCATGTGGCAATTCATTGTCAATATTTCCTTGTGTGTAAACCCTCCTGTTTATTTCCTGTGACCTCATTTTGAATGAAAGCTGAACACTGACCTTAGATAATTAGATCAATTCTATATTTCCTATGGTAAGACTTTTCCTTTAACATTTATAAATATGCTTTTCTCTCTTACATTTCATCTTTTAAGCCCTTTGGTTTTTTGATGTTCAAACATCTATTTTACATCTAATTTTATATTAGACAATCAGAAATATTTCTCCTTTTTTAATTGGAAAAAGATTCTTATTTTTTCTAGTTTCCTTTTTACATTCATCATTTTGCTTTGACCAAAATTTATTATAGTATGTGATATGAGGTGTCTATTCCACTATATTCTCTGTACTGTGACTTTGTTGTGCCAGTGTACTAAATTAGGATTATATCTTGTAGTTGTATATTCTATTTTTTAAAGATTTTATTGATTTACTTTAGAGAGAGAGAGAGCATACAAAAGTGGAGGGGGAGGAGCAGAGGGAGAAAAAGTGAGAGAAGCCCAAGCAGACTTGTGCTGAATGCATAGGTTTGATGCAGGGCTCAATCCCAGGACCCAGAGATCCTAATCTGAACCGAAATCAAGTAGGATGCTTAACCAACTGAGCTACCCAGGTGCCCCTATATATTCTATTTTTTTCGTGTGGTAAGTTCTTATAATAGTTTCAATCTGCTTTTGAAGTGTATTCTAGCTCATCATTTCTTCCTTGCTTTTAACCTAGTATCATATAGTTTTAGTAATTGCCACTTGTTTTAAAACTTAAAAAGTAAATCATCATTAATCCTTTTGGTAAAAAAAATTATTTTGGTATATCTTCTTGCTTGTTCTTCCAGAAAAATCTTCAAATCAGTGTTTCAGATTTTATAAAATATACTGTGGAGACTTTAATTGTTATCATATGAACAAAAAATTTTGTTACTTTAAGATTATTTGGTTTTCCATCCATAAATAAGATTTAATTTCCCAGTATTTAGAGTAATATTTTTTCCTTTCAAAATTATTTCTTTCTTGGAGCTGAATTATTATCTATGCACTTAATGGTATTTTTGTCACAAGAATACATAGATTTTATGGCATTATGAAGTTATTCATCACCTAAGTATCAGGACAAATAATTTTATTGAATTTATCTTTTCCAACACATCAGCTTTTGCTGTAACTGCAAAATCTGAGATAAATAGTTAGGTACTATAACACTTTTCTCTGCCACTTGAAAAACAACATCTAAATTAGTGAAATCAATGACAGTTTCTTCATAGCTAAAATATTTCAGAAAGGCAGGGCTCCCAGATGAACCAATCTGGGAAAGAGAAAGTCTCTTGACACACAGATACTATGAACGTACACTAACTTTGGATGAGCCCACCAGGGCTGAGTTTCTAAAAAACTGTCATGTGGGGTGGGCTTTTTATGCCATTTAACTTCCTTTTCTCCTTTTCCATTGTCTGGGCCTCCTCTGGGCTGACTTTGGCAAAGAGTAAGTCAAGACTGGAGTGTAAACTGGAAAAATTATGCCAGAGAAGGGCCTCTGGGCTTGTTTGCCCCCTTCCTCGCAGAGATAGAGCTCTGTCCCCAGGCACTAATGGGAGCCTGGAGTTTGAAGTCCCAACTGAGTTAGCTCTGGAAGGTTTGGAGATTAGATTTTGCAGTCAGGGAAGAAGTAGCTGAGTCCAACATTCATTCATTTATTCAACAAATATGACCGAGCCATGCAATCCACTCACATGGATAAAACATCTGTTCTCCATTTTTTTCTTTAATCTGTGAATGTAAAAGGGGGAAAAGAAAGGCTTTGGATCAAGTTTGTCCTAAGTCCCCTTAGCTTTAGAATTAGTATGTGTGCTATCATAGAATGGTACTTGCGAGGCTGGGTCAATGAGTTCTGTCAAATTAAAAATACATATAACAAAACAAAAAACTAATATGAATAAGTGAGCTCTATCAGTATAATATGTCCTGGGCTTGGTCTGAAGGTCCAGCTTTCAGCCTCTAACTCTGAGGCTCATTGTCACTGGCTTAATCTTCTCAGTACAATTTGTCTTCTACCCACTCAGCAATCTGCCTTTTGGTGAATTTGCAACCAAATACTGTGACTCTCCAGTTGTATGTCCCCTGTGCTTGGAGCAATGCAGTGATGACCGTGTTCCTAGCACATACCCAGGATGGGCAAGGATTGCTCAGCAGAGCAAGGGCTTCCTCTGATGTCCAGAGATGATCCATTCACTGATTTATTCATCCCTTTGTGCTTTTGTCAATTTCTTACTGAACAGTCTATGTGTCCAAAATCACAACTTTCTGCCCAGTAGCACAACTGAAGTAATTTGTTCTTTCAAGCTGGCTAACTATGTCATTCAGTAGAGAAACTGTGACCATACAATTGTGTTTTTGATTTTTGAGCCAAATGAAGTTTTCGATATCCATTTGCAAAAGGACTCCTTAACACTGTTGTGAGTAGAGGAGGACATAATTAATAATTGCCAATGAGAATAACAGTCGTGACCTTCTTATGGAGGAAATTCCTTGACTATTCATGAGGGAAGCAAAAGAGATAAAATGTAGCATCTGCAAAATATATTAAGACCTTTGCAAGATATGTGAATATAGAATCATTGTACTGCATACCTGAAGGTAACATAATGTTACATGTCAATTATATTTCAAGAAAATTTTTTTTTATTAATGTTAAGACTTGAGGTTAAATAATAAGAGTCATTAAACTAATGATATAAAATAATTCTTTTTTTTCTTGGCATTTTCCCCCCTGCTTGTTCTGGAGGAATCTTAAAATCATTTTTTCAGCTCTCATAGAATATACTATGGAGACCTCAATTATTGTCTTATGTGTAATTTTGTAGGAAGGAGACAGACAGAGAATTTAGAAGACAGGAATTCCCAAGACTAAGATTTCCCATGTTATTTTCAAAACAAGCTATTGCAACTGTTATACTGCCAAACACATAAGTTTTATAAACCCTGACCCCTTGCGAATCCACTAATAAAATACTTGATATTCTGTAACGCCACTGAATTTGTTCAACACCCATTTATTTATCCAACAAATACTTCCTGAGCATGATTCTAGCACTGTGTGTGCTCTGAGAACAAATGAAAAAAGTATAAGACAATGTCCCTAAGCTCAAAGACATGGCAGTGTGGTTGGGGAGACAGGATTTACAAACCGAAAGGAAAGCTAATAATAGAACACAGCTTAAGATGAAACAATAAAGATAAAAATAAATAAATTGCCAAAAGATAAATAAGTGCCAAATGAAACAATAAAAGTGACCCAGAGTTTCAAAAGGAATAAATCACTGTTAGCTGAAAGGGTCAGAAGAGACTCCCTGGCAAGGTAGGAAGGACTTGAGCGTTGGAACACAGGGAGGACAAGGACGAGGCCATAAGTGGGAAGTCTTACTGGGACTGACTCTGGCTCTGACACAGCCACCGGGTCAGCTGCTGCCCCAAACAAATGACTCTTAGAGTGACTTGACTAAGGATGCAAAACGACCGGTGACTTCTGTCCAGATGGCCAAAGCGAGAGGCTGGGGTAGGTGTGCCATGTACAAGTCTATACTAGAGTTTTCAAACATAATTCGAAGAGATTCAATATCCAGAGACAAACAAATCCAAAGGACTGGAGGCATTGAGAGGGGAGCTGATGCAGTTGGGTCATTGAAGAGGAACTGAAGCATGGGACTATTGCCAGGCAGCCTTTAAATAACACATTTGTGTAAACATACATTCTGAAACACATGGCTATGCTTGTCCTTAGTCAGAGGGCCTTTTGCCTGAAGGCAAACATTTTCTGCTTCATTCACTCTTTTTTCTTTTTCTAGTATTAGTCAAAGACTTAAAAATTTCTGCTGTCTTTTGAAGCAAAGGTCACAGCACAATATAAAATAGGAAAAAGGAAGTGGCTATTAGGAGCCAAGACACCTAAGTTCCTGACCTGCTTTTGTCATTATTACTGTTAGAAACTTGAGACTTGTCACTTAAACTTTCCAGATCTGCATTTCCCTCCCCCCGCCAAGATGATGATCATACCATCTACCTTAATTACTTTACAGGGTTATTTAAGATGACGGGGAAAGATGTTTAACGTGTTGAGCACCTATTTTGAATCAAGTAATTTCACATTATGTCATTGCATGCCGAAGACAGTAGTTCACACTAAGTCGTAGTAGTTTGCTCAATACCACACAGAGGTTGTGATCCAGTTCTCCGATATTTAGTAGCCACTCTCCTTTAATGCCACATGTCAGCTTGAGCCCATGGCCCGAATGCCTGTTCTGTCCTCCGTCAGATTGGAGCTCCTTTTGCTTTGAGAAGGTCTGAGACAGAAAGTTGAGAGTGCAGTCCTTGAGGTGGGATGTCAGCCTGTGTCAGGTTCATGGGGTGCTGTCTAATGAAGGCAGAAAACAGGGGTGGCTTTGAAGATGTGGTGCACCATGTCCAAGTGTGGTCTGCCACTACCCTTATATACTTAGGCAATGTGTTCTGTGTCTCAGCCAGAAACACCCAAGTCAGGATTATTTCCCATGCTTGGGGCTTTCTGGAGGGTAGGTCTTGCCATCCAATCTTAAGTAGATTGTCTAACAAGCAACACTCTCAATTTTGGCTGCATGTTAGAACCAGCTGAAGAGTTTACAAATAATCCCAGTGCCCAAGCTGCAGCCCAGACCAGCAACATCAAGATCTATGGTGATGGCAGATGGGAGTAACATTTCGATAGCCCCCAAATACAACCAAGTTTGAGAATCACTGATCCCATAGAACAGAGGAAGGGTCCTTTTAAGGGAAAATTTGAGCTTCCAGTAAATTAAGATCCAAACTTTTCCAGTAACAGGGAGAAGCTACTCAGGTCTCACCTTAAATGGTATCTCCAGTTGGTTGGTTGGTTTCTGTTCTATTAGCAAACCGTGAGTTTAAGAGTCCTAGGATTCTACCCTAGGTCTTCCTTAAACATGCCAACGTCACCCTTAAAAATTCACAACTCCTTGGCTTGTATTAACATTTTATGTTAATTTTATGGCATTTTGGGGGATGTATTCTACTTATTCTTCAAACTGGCTCTTCAGATGTCATTTAAGGACTGAAAGATGGTTTTGTTTTCTTTTAAACATTATTCTTATTAAATAGCTATATTGGCAGTGATCAGTCTACTGGTTACAGTGATGGTAGTACAGGAAGGGCAAAGTAGGAAAGACTCTTTCCAGATGGAGATGAAGTGACAGAGGAATCCATCTATGGGTAGAAACTTCATTTTACAGAGTGATGCTAGTCTCCTGCCCTTTGGTGTCTCTTCTTCCACTTGGGGCCCTTGAGAGTTTTCAGAATCCAAACTTAAGTGTTTCTTCAGCTGATATTTTCAAACACAACAAGATGGATCTTCCTGTGTGTGCAGAATAAAGGTATAAGGCCGTGGAGAGCCGCCAGAAAGGGCCTGGCCCTCAGACTCCCCTCTCTTTTTTCCCTCTGTGCCCATGGTGATGGAGCTGTGAGGATCACAAGGGAGCTTATCAGAGCTCTAACTTGCCTGTAGCCCCACCCTCAGATTCAGTGTTTGCGGGAAGGGCCCAGAGAGATGCATTTTTAGAAGCTTCCTCAGTAATTCTGGTTCAGACTGTTCTAGGAAACTTCTCCAGCCCAGCCCCTTTTGGAATGCTGGCCTTTGTGTTATCAATCCCCTTCTCCCATGATGACCTTTTAAAACGCAGATATGACTGCAGCCTGAGTCACTAAGGTCCTCTCTGTGGACAGATATGAAGACAACAGCAGTAGGAGGATCTCAGTACCTGTTTATTGAAGGGATAAGGGGAAAGGATCTACTAGGGTTCTGAATCCAGGGACAGGTCTGAAGAGGAGGGAATTGGCTTCACAGAGACAAACATGGTTGACTTCACAGAGCCCCAGTGAGTTCTAAGAGGGCTGCTCATGGTCTAGCTGACTTGCCTGAACCTTTCCCTATAATTTAATTAGAAGACACTTTGTGTTGAAAAAAAATTTGAGACAATGTATAAAAACTGTAAAGTAAAAATTGAAATGTTCTTCCTCCTAATCCCACTATTCTGAAATAATCATTTTCTCCATTTTATGTATAGTCTTCCAAACAATATATAATATGAAATTATATATATTTTACAAAAAAATGAAATAAATTCATGCACTTTTCCATAATTTGTTTTCTTTTTCACTTAACAATATATCCTGATATATGTTCATTTTGTGATATCCTTCATTATACGGATTCACCAAACCTACTCAATCTTCTAATGGGATTTAGTGTGCTTCTAGTTTTTCTTATTTCAAACAATGATGCAATAAACACCTTTGAACATACACCTTTTGTTTCCTTAAGAATTTTCTATGAACGGACCTATTGAGCCTTCACATGACCCAACTATGTCTTCAAATTGGGTAGATAACTGACCTCCAAAAGGTTGTACCAATGTATACTCCTTACTCATATTGCATATTTACTCACTTTTTTCATGAATCTTTATACATTTTATCAATTAAGTAAGTCAGAAATCTTCCATTGGTTCAATTTGTCTTGTAGCTAAGTGGTGTGCTCTTTCATATATTTATTAGTCCTCGTGATCCTGTAAACTAACTGTTCATACTTTATATGCAGGAGTCAAGGCTCACTTTTGTGTTCCACACACTGTGTTTTTCTATTTTCACTATGGCATCTGTTGATAAACAACAAATAGTCATGAGCTGCAGAGAGAAAATCCCACAAGAGGAGGAAAAGCAAGGGAATCATTTTCCACTTAATCAAGATATCAGAACCAGCAACTTATTAAAAAAAGCACTGCTTATATTATTTAGTGTGGAAACCTTAAGAATTGGAGTACAGATTATTTTCGGCAAAGCACAGTGATGGGACTACAACAAAATTTTAATAAGTTATTTACCAAACAAATGAGTGAATGTGGGCAGATAGACAGATTTAGACATAGACTACATGCCTGGCTATGTGCTGGACATAGGGAAACACACATAAGAAACACCAGTCCTGCTTTCAAAAAGCTTGAAGATTTGTTGAGGTTATAGATATATAAAGTGATGATTACATCCCAAGAAGTGATTAATGAAGGGATGAGGAGATGTCTTCTGTTCTTGAAGGTCTTAGTTCTAGATGGAAACAGATTCATAAACATAATTTTGATGTAATAGCATAAGAGTAGTGGTTTGCAGAGTGTGTTATGGAAGCATGAAGAGTTGTTGTTGTTGTTGTTGTTGTTGTTGTTGTTGTTGTTTTGAGAGAAGAGGGGCAGGGAGAAGAGGGGTAGAGAGAGGATCTTAAGCTGGCTCCACACCTATTACGGAGCCTGATGGCTCGATCTCATAACCTCAAGATCATGACCTGAGCCAAAATCAAAAGTTGGAGGCTAAACCGTTGGAGCCATCCAAGTGTCCCAGGACACAGCCTCCTTTTTAAAGTGCATCACTGTACTGTTCACCCATATCCACCTTACAACAGCCTTGAGATCTTTTTCGGTCTTATGGAGCATCTCTTGCCCATGACCCTCTTTAATCTGTGCAGGTTCTAACTGTTGTGGGTAGGAATCTGCAGTTACAAACATTAAAAAACCCACCTCAAGGAGCACCTGGGTGGCTCAGTCAGTTAAGCATCTGCCTTCAGCTCAGTTCATGATCCCAGGATTCTGGGATCAAGCCTTGCCTCGGGCTCCCTGCTCAGCCGGAAGCCTGCTTCTCCCTCTCCCACCCCTCCTGCTTGTGTTCCCTCTTTCACTGTCTCTCTGTCAAATAAATAAATAAATCTTAAAAAAAAAAACCAAAAAAACAAAACAAAACAAAAAAACAAAAAAAGGAAAAAAACCCACCTCAAGATGATTTGACCCAGAGAGGGATTTTACTGACCACCAGGACGGGAAACTCTAGGGGTATCAATTTTTAGGTACCAAGAGATCTAGTCACTCAAACAGTACAACAGAACTTGGGCTTCCTTTTTTCCTCCTCTTAGTCCTTGGTTTCTCTCTACTGCCTTTACTTTCCATTATACTCCGTCTTAGCAGTGACAAGACAGAGCAGGTAACCCTGGGACCACGTTATAGTTCCTCTGCAAACCCAGCAGAAGCACATTTCTGACAAAAGCCCCAAATCTAAGCAAAGTCTGATCTCTTTTTATTACATTATAATGAGGATTAATCTTACATCTTCTTAGAGTTACAAAGAAACAACGTTAACTAACTTTGCCACCTGGAGTAGATAAATCCAGTTTTAAAAACTGATTCTTTGCCAGCTAGATGGTAAATGAGAATGTCACAAACTCAGCATTAAGCAGCTTGCTTCATCAGTCTATTAGAAGACACGACATTTTTTAATTTTAATCATGGAGCATTGGGTCCCAGTTGATCATGTGTCCATTTTGAAACAATAACTGTGCTCAAAGGGATTTTGTGTTCCCATTGGCCCACCCCTGAAGCTTTATTTGAACCTAATGGACTATGAATGGAGCAGGTGCAAATTTTAAGGAAAATTCAGGGGTCCTTTAAAAAAAAGGCAAATGGATTTTGGTTGTCCGTCATAACAACTCTTTGCTTTTCCTTTCAGAATTCTAATCTCTTTGGTCATGGGCATTTGCCCACTTCCTTCAACTCATTCTGCATTCTGTTCCCACCATGGACAAGCTGACTCCCCATCCCCAACATTCCTTATCTTGCTTCTCCCTCAGCCTGGGGACCTCTTTAATGCCATGCCCTTTTTCGAGTTACTAAAGGCTATCTCTGGTCAGTTGGCAAGATGGGCCTGTTGTCCAAAAGAAAATTAGATGTGTGCATGAAAGTAATGTGGGTCAACAAGTTTTTTTGAATTTTGTTACACATGTGTTAGTCTTGGATCCTGCCCAAGGCTTTTAAAAATATATTTGTGTAATAGTTGTCTTTTAATGTGATCTTGCTGTGACTAAAGTATGAACTTTGCCATTAAGTGAGACAATTACCAGAACAGTAAATCCTGCCAAAAATTCATTGCTGCAACAGAACATGACCTCAGTTCACTTTTCCTAGGCCTCTTGTCTCCCTCGGCTTTCCTTTCTCTAGGGGTTAGGTATTTGTCTATTTTTCATGTGCCACATTTTGGTGCCTGCTTCTTTTTTCAGCTCTATCTCTGGTGTCTTTGAGGGTAAGTTGAGTGAAGGAGGATTCCGGAATCCCCAGATCCACCCATTCCTTATCCAAGATGAGTCCTTTACTGATTCCAACCCAAGAAGAAATTTCTAAGTCTCTGTCATCAACCCAGCCTCCTCCGACTGCATTCTATTTCTCACACCCTGGAAAGCATGGGGGTTCATAAGATAGGCTTTCCCTGGGAAGGACCCAGGTCAGAATACTGGCTGCATTGTTTACAGTGATGCGTGTGATCTTAAGTCTTTGCTTCCTCGTTGTGAAATGGGACTGACAGCACCTGTCGTGGGGGTTATAACAGAGATAAAGCAAGCTTAGGAGCTATTCAGAGCTTCCTGCACATGGCAGGATCTTAGTAAATGTTAACTCTTATTATTCTCTCTCTCTTTTTAAAATATTTTATGTATTTATTTGACAGCTAGAAAGGGAACACAAGCAAGGGGAGTGAGAGAAGGAGAAGCAGGGAGCCCGATGCGGGGCTCGATCCCCGGACTCCAGGATAGTGACCTGAGCCGAAGGCAGACGCCCAACCACTGAGCCACCCAGGACACACAACTCTTATTCTTCTTACATAACTCTTTCTCATGTTTAACTTCAAAATTAGAATCTTTATACAAACCCCACATTATAATGTCCATTTCATTGATGTCAGCCTTTGAGGATAATAAAGGCAGAAACCTTATTTGGGGAGGACACCTGGAATAAAAGAGCTGCTTGAAGCTCATTAATTCCACCAACAATCATTTTTCCAGCTATACTTGGATTATTAACAGTTAGTTTACAGGTGGGTTTTTTTGGTGGTTGTTGTTCACAAGTCTATAACAGGGAACCATTATGTTCTGAGGGTTATAGGAAAGACACACAAAACTGGATTCTTGTCTTCAAGGAGCTTTTGCTCTTGTGGAAAAGACATAAGGCAATCCATGAAGGCTGATACAGGAGCAAAGATTGCTGGTCAGCAGGAGGCGATAGGCACAGCCTGTTCTCGGAGGGTTCTAGAATGAACACAAGCAGTATGCCCCCAAAACACTGGTGGAGAGAATGAGTAAGGAGTGAATCAGTGGGTGAGTGATGGCTGTTGACAAGGACACTCGGCTTCGCTCCAGCATGCTCCCAGGCCCCTGGGGAGACTGCAGCCAGAGGGTTGTGGGGACCCAGATTGTTGGTCATGTTTGGCATGCCTGAGGGCATGTTAGTTTATAAAGGAATAGACAGAGCTAGCAACCCACCCTAATCCTCCTCACAGACCCATCTGTGACTTCACATGGGTGTAATTGCTCCAGGACTCAGCTCCCCTTGTCTACACCCAACTGGTCCTCCCCAGAGCTCCCATGTACCTGGTCTTTCTGCAGCTGTCATCAAACCCGGCTGGTCCCTTCAGCTTGAACCTTAAAACTCTTGGATTTTCTGAGAGATCCTCTGTAAAGAATATCAGGGAGGGATAATCTAATTCTCAAAAATAGCTGCTACCCTGGGCAGAGAGAGTGGATTCAACAAAATATCATAAAAGTTGGAGTGTGTAGCTACGATGTGCTTATACTCTGCTACTAGGCAAGAGGGTTCTAAAAAAAAAAAATCTCCCTAAGAGGATCATTGCTATTTCATAATAAATGTCCATTTATCACATACTCTCTCTCTCAGTCTCAATTGTGCTTATTTCATTGTTTTATTTTTTTATTTCAGTGAAGGCTCGTTCTACTTTATTAACTATAATGAGGATCACTAGGTTTCATGGAACAGAGACTTGTTTAATGTATCTGAAGTCAATGGTAAGATGAGATCTGATACTAAGGATTTAAAACAAGAAGGTGTGGAAAAGGGGTGTAAAAAGAAAACCCAACAGCTTTATGTTTTTTTTTTTTAATGTTTAAGAATCTTGCAAAATTTATATAGAGAAAATTCTTGTTTTAGGTATAAAGTTCTGTATATTTTAATCATGCAGAAATCTCTATAACCTTCACCACAAACAGGATACAGAAGAGTTTGATCTCCTGAAAAATTCCCTTTTGCTACCCCTTTGTAGGTTCCCTTCTCCTGGCAACCACTGTTGTGCCCTCTGTCATTATAATTTCGCCTTCCCAGAATGCCATATAAGTAGAACCATTCCTATACAATCTTTCGAGACTGACTCCTTTCACTTAGTATAGTGAAGCTGGGATTTGTCCAATTTATCTGTGTTCATTCTTATTTATTGCTGAGTGCTCTATCGTTGAATGGATGTACCACAATTCTTTTATTCAATTTTCTATTGAGGGACATTTCAGTTGTTTCTTGTTTGTGTCAAGAGTTATGAATTATGCCGCTATGAACATTCACGTACAGGCTTTTCTGAAAACCTAAGTTTTCATTGCTCTTAGATAATACCCGGGAGATGACAAGTGTGTCTTATGGTTAGCTTAGATTTGACTTTATATGGAATTACCAAATTGTTTTGTCTGAATGACGGATAGTTCTGCATTCTCACTGACAATGTTTGGGAGAGCTGTTCTGCATTCTTGCTACCACACGGGGTTATCATGTGTGTGTTATTTTCACCATTCTAATAGGTATATTGTGGTAACATTTTATGTGTATTTCTCTACTCAATGACGATGTTGATCATCTTTTCATGTGCTGATTCGCCATTGGCATGTCTTCTTTGGTGAAAAGTCTGTTCAGAGTCTTTTTGCTAATTTTTAATTGGGTTGTTTGTTTTCTTGTTTTTGAGGTGTAAAAATTCTTTACAAACTCTGGATACACATTCTTTGTTTCCTCCTCTTCTTATTTTGGGAAGAGATTGTATAGAATTGGTATTATTTCTTTATTAAAGGTTTGGTTGAATTAATTAATGAAGACATCTGGGCTTGGAGGTTTTTTGGGGGAAGGGAGGATTTTTCAAATATGAATTCAATATCTTTAGTGTATATGAGACTGTTCAGGTTATCTCCTCCTTTTTAATTTTTTTTAATATAAGGTTATCTCCTTGAATGAGTTTTGTTAGTTTGTGTCCTTGAAGGTTTGGTTCTTTGAGGTTTCCAATTTATGTGCAGAGAGTTGCCTATATCCTTCCTTTATTATCCTTTTGTGACTGTGGTAGTGTTATGCCATCTTTCATACCTGATACTGATAATATATAGCTTCTCTCTTTTTCTCTTTGCAAATCTAGCTAGAAGTTTAGCAATTTTATTGCTCTTTGACAAGAATTAGCTTTTGGTTTCATTGATTTTCTCCACTGTTTTGTCTTGTTTCAGTTTCATTAGCTTTTTTTCCCTTATATTTATTATTTTATTCCTCCTTGCTTTAGGTTTTGCTGGTTTCTTAAGGTACAAGTTTCGATTTGAGACCTTGATTTCCTTCTAAACAGAATATTTCAAACGTAAATTTCTTTCTAAGGCTACTTTAGCTTCATCCCACAAATTTTGATACATTGTATGCTCATTAACATTTAGGTGAAAGCATTTTCTAATAATCCTTGAGACTTCTCTATTGACCAATGAATTTCTTAAAGTGAATTGCTTAATTTCCAAATATTTAGAGGTTTTCCAGAAATTTAATTCATGCAATTGATTCTATTAAGGTCAGACGTTCACTCTTGTAAACATGATTTGTGACTGAGAATATGGTTCATTTTGGTGACTATTCCATATGTACTTAAAAATATTCTTTTTTGTATTCTGTTGTTATTTAGATGGGATATTTAGGCCAAAGCGGTTAATGGTATTGTTTAGGTCTTTATATTTGTACTGATTTGTTGTTGTTATTTGTGCTATCAATTTCTAAGAAAAAATTTTGTAGCCTCCAACTACAATTGTGAGTTGTCTCTTTCTATACTCAATTCTAAAGCTTTGCTTCATGAATTTTGAAGCTCTGGTATTAGGTTTGTAGACATTTAGAGTCGTCATATCTTTTTTTTTTTTTTTTTGTCTATTTATTTGTTTGAGAAAGAGAGTGACAGCACAGGCAGGAAGAAGGCTAGAGGAGGGAAATGTGTTATTTTATAATAGGTTTTGTGTTTTCTCTCTTTTTTCCCCCTGTCAAACCTATTAGATTATTTGAAGATTTCTTCCCATTACATTTTATTTTATCTTTTGGCTTTTTACTATATCTCTCTGTATAACTTTTCTAGTTGATCCTTTCAGAGTGGTTACAACATACACACCTAACTTTTCTTTTCCTTTCTTTTTTTAAAAGATTTTCTTTATTTATTTGACAGAGAGAAACACAGTTAGAGAGGGAACATGAGCAGGGGGAGTGAGAGAGGGAGAAGCAAGCTTCCCGCCGAGCAGGGAGCCTGATGCGGGGCTCCATCCTGGGACTCTGGGATCATGATCTGAGCCGAAGGCAGTGGCTTAACCAACTGAGCCACCCAGGCGCCCTCACACCTAACTTTTCTTAATATGTTTAGAGTTCATAGTTTGCCACTTCAAGTGAAGTAGAAACCTTAACACATATATAAACCTTCTTATTGAATCTGAATATATTGAAAACCCCACAAGACACATTATAATGTTTGCTTTCAACAATCATACAAATGTCTGGATGTTATACAGATGCATGTCATCCTTTCACTGGGCCATGCCAATCTTCTCTGTATTGTTCCAGTTTTAGTATATGTGCAGCCAAAGTGAGCACTAAAGATGTTTTTGAAGTCCTTCAAGGGTAAATATTTATCCAAAGCTTGCACCAACTTTGTGAAACTATGATTATTCGAAGCATAGTCTATGATCAAGATGTTTTTCTTTGGACAAAGCCATAATTGACTCTAACCGATTATGATTTGACATTAAAGGGAATAAAACAAAGACATTTTGTCCTGAACTAAAACAGAATGTGGAACTGAAAACTAGAAACATGCACAAAAATATTTGATCACCAGAGCTGACTTTTTGGTTTGTTTTGCCACATGAGCATTTATAATATCAGAGCTACCAGTTGTCTGGAGAGAAGTCCGAATGGAAGGTATTACCTGGAAATTAAAAGAGAACTGGTCCATTTTCCAATAAGATATTTGGAGAAGATGAAAGAGAAATCAACTCTGCTAGCTGTGGAATTAAGCAGAGTGGAGGTCATACCGGACATTGTTTAGATCGTAGCCAAGAAAATGATCACACATGTAAAGCATCTTTCATCTAAAAATAAATAACCTTCAAAGGCTTTTTATGCATATAATTTTATTTACCTCTGCCACAGTTGCTACTGCAAATAGTGTCCAGAAACCAGAGCAGGGAAGTGATGAGTCTGTATGGCATGCAGTGCCCTTGTCCTTCTTAGAGTATGCAGTCATTGGCTCAGAAGGTACATTTGGAAGGTGACTGTTTCTCTAAAGGCTTTGGTGATGTAAGCCCAAAACCAAGGAGGAGAAGAGAGCAATGAAACCTCACCTTGACTGAGCTGTAGTAGAACGTGAGGGTTGCAAACTTGGGCTTGATGACTCTTTCTTCAGTAAGAAGGAAGCATTTGTACTTGGGCTTCATGGAGAAATAGCCTGCCATAAAGGGTGGTCAGGATACCTGGCCATCCTCTCAGCCTGTTAGATGCCTGACCAGTCAGGAAGGTCCAGCCAAGAACCTTCTGCTTTATGAGGCTTTTCCTTCCACCCACTCCAGCAGTGGTGAATGATCTGTCTCTGTGATGATTGACAGAGCTCTTGCATCTGCCTAACTTATGTGACACCCTTCATCTTTCTTCCATGTGACTGTTATCAGGAAATGGATCTTAATCTCCATTCAGACCAGAATGGTGTCTTTGTTTCTTCAAAGTGACTTACACAGTGTGCGCTAAGGTGGAGAGAGGCAGTTAGTAGGGTGGTTGAGAGCACAGGCTTGGTCTTTCTGTGTTCAAAGCCACCATTTTCTAGCTGGATGTCTAGGGGCAAGGTACTTAAATAAACCTCTGTTTACCCACCTTGAACACTGAGATAATAACCCTATTTGTAAAGCCTCAACAAGTACAGTGCTGAACATTTTCATCTGGTGCATAATAAGTACTATTACTTATTTTTATTATTAAGTGATTAATTTTTTCTCACAAAGCTGTGGAATACATACATATTTGTGAGCAAGGCAAGCCAGAGTGCAAACAGGACTAGCAAAGAGGAGGCAGAAAAAAAAATTGACCAGATTTCAGATACAAAAGACCTAGTACCTATTTTTAAAAGAAATCAAAGGTGGGAATGCAAATTGGTACAACAACTCTGGAAAATCATCTGGCAGTGTTTATTCAAGAAGAGTATTCTCATTCCCTATAACTTAAAAATTCCACCTGTAGGTATATACCCAACAGAGCAGTGTCCTTGTATTACCAAAGGATATAGTGCTCATAGCAGCAGTATCCATGGTGGTGGTGAATTGGAAACTACACTCATGTCCATCAATGGAAAAATGGATACATAAATTGTGGCCATGAAAACGGATGATTTACAACTAACCACAACAGAATGGATGAATCTCACAAATGTCATGGTAAGCAAAGGAAGCCAGAGTGTATACAGCGTCTACTGTAAGAATCCAGGCAAAACTAACTTATGTTGTTACAAGTCAGGATGGAAGAGGCAGGTGGAAGGACAGGAGAGGAAGAGAAGAGAGACCAGGAGGAGTTTCCTAGCTAACATTTTATTTCTCCATCTGGTGCTCTATGCGTGGCTTCAGTTCACTGAACTGGACACTTAAATGTGCGTTTTCCTACATATGTATTATACTTCACTGCAAAACAGAGAACAGAAGAATAGGAAAGTAAGGAAAGGGAAGAAAAGAACAGGAAAAGAAAGAGAGAGAAAAACAAGCCCAGGAGATGAGAAAGACAGAAGTCCTGGGCTCTGGCTGCACCTGACCAGGTTGGCTCACCCCTCTTACACATCAGCCCTGCTCACCCCCACCCAGTGCCCTACTCCATTTGCCCAGCGGCAGGATGGCTTCTATGGAGGGTCGGGTCCTTCCCTGCCCTTCCCCACAGCTCCTCTCCACTCCGAGCACTGCTAAGGCAGGAAGGGGCTTTCCTGGTGGGTAACGCTGGTCCTGGAGTAACTTGGAGGTGCTAAAGCATCATTAATGAAGGCCATCTTTCCTCTCTTCCTCTTCGCCTGGACTCCCTCTCCCTCCCCTTCCCTGTACCTTTCCTAGAAGGTCCCCCGGCCCCCGGTGGCGGTGCCAGCCAGGCTCGGCGGCGGGGCGGGGGAGCGGAGCGGGGGCCGAGACCAGGGCAGGGGCCGCGCTGGCTGGGTCCCCCTCCTGCCCCGCCCCGCCCCGCCCGGGCTGACCCCGCCCCGCGGCCTCCGGCTATTTTGGGCGCGTTGGCAGCTACGCGGGGATCGCCTACAAGCGCGGATCCTGTGACACCTCCCGGCAGCCCGGCACTTGTTGCTCCTGGGGACCTGCTGCCATCCGTGAACCCACCTTTCCCCCTTGCCCTCTGTCCTTCTGACTTCCCTCCTTTGCATGTGATCCCTCCGGACACTGGTCTCTCAGACACTGCTGTTCCAGGCTTGGGAAAAAGATTTGAAAATAATAATAATAATAATAAGCGCCGCTGTCAAGAAGGGCCCTGCAGAGCAGGAGCACAGAGCGCTGGCCCCGGCGCCGCAGAGGTGGCGCCTCCCCGGCCCGGGACGCTGGCCCTGGGAGCCAACGGCATGACAGACTCGGCGACAGCCAACGGGGACGACAGGGACCCTGAGATCGAACTCTTCGTGAAGGTAGGTCGGCTTCCTTGAGCCCGCCGCACCTGTCTCGCCTGCAAGTCGGGCTCCCTGCGGCGCGGGCTCACGTGCAGGCGCAGACAGAGCTGGGACGCTGGACCCTCCCCAGGGAGGAGAGCTCGGCCCTAGCGCTCCCCTGGGTGGCCTTTCTGCAAGCCAGACACCCTCGCTTCGGGGCTCCCGGGTGTCACGGAGTCAGGTGCAATCTGGCAGGTGGCCTTCTTGGCGAGTTGGCCGGCAGTTTGTCAAACCAGCTTCAGGGCAGGTGGACCAGTCCTGAGCCCTGCCCGGTGCGATTTTGGCTAGTGCTAAAGGGTGTCTTGAGGTATAAGGAGGTGGCAGGCGCGTGGCTGGACCTGTCAACCTTACTTCTAAAACTGGGGGGCAAGGGGAGATAAGAGAGGGAAGGAAAGAAAAGGAAACCGTACCTATACAATTCTCTTTGGTAAAATAAATATAACATTCCTTCAAACGGCCTTTCTATCTTTTGCTCAGAGCTACTTCAAAGAAAAGCAGAAGGAAACAAAGGTGTTTCTTGCTTTGCGATGGCAAAGCAGAAAACAAACACTCCTTTCGCCCACATTACTATTATTTTCATAATCATGATTCCGCAGGGTAGTGTCAGGAAATGCTGAGGGTTTGGCAGTGGGGAAACCCAGGTCGACCTGGGATGGGACGCTGGACCCTCCCCAGGGAGGAGAGCTCGGCCCTAGCGCTCCCCTGGGTGGCCTTTCTGCAAGCCAGACACCCTCGCTTCGGGGCTCCCGGGTGTCACAGAGTCAGGTGCAATCTGGCAGGTGGCCTTCTTGGCGAGTTGGCCGGCAGTTTGTCAAACCAGCAGAATGGGATGAAGGAGCACAGTGAACAAACCAAATTAAGTCGCCTTGCTCCCTGGGTGAAACAATCTACCATCAAAATTGCTGCACTTCATTTACAACCGTAGGAGGGAAAAGGATGGAGGCCAGGGTAGCAGTGGGTCCCCAGTGGTGGTGTGGTGTAAGAAAGAAACATTTGATCAGTCCTCGCTGTGGCTGACACACCTCAGAAGCCTGGAAACCTGAGGCGACGGGTGAGTCGCCTCCTGGGCAGTGTGGAAAGCCTTGCCAAGGCTTGGGGGAAGGGAGACCCCTGGATGCCTAAGCTCCAGGACTTTTCTCTAATGGGGAAAATAACCCTTCCACTGCAGTTTTCCTGAAATGCGCAGGTAACTGAGAAGGGGGGAGTCCTTGGTACATTTCAGAGGTCTCCTGGCTGCATTTAGAAGGCCTATGTATTCCCTGGAGTGGGAAAGATGTTATTTGGGGCAAATTAGCCTGGTTTCCAAGTTAATTAAACAGAGAAATTGTCACAAAATTGTAAGACCTACAGAAACCTTCATAACCACCTTTTGGACTTTGGTATCTTTCAATGCCTAAAAAAATAAACCCATCAGGTTGTGATTTATTTTACACTTGGTAAGTGGTCTGTCCCAGTTGGTCCAGCCTATCATGGAGGTCTGTTACATTTTCTTCAGCCAGGAAGAAAATGGGGTTTATTTATTCTCTGGGTTTATTATTTATTCTTTGGGTTTATTTTTCAAAATTATCCCTAGAAATTACACCTGTCATTTAGTGACATTTGCTTTGTGAAGACTGTTTCTCTCTCCTCAAAGGTGGCCTCTGTCTCATTTGGTTTTGGGAATCCCTCTAGGCAGGATTACCAGGTCCTTTGGAAGACCCAGGTAATGAAAGAGGGCATGTCCTCTTCAAAGTTTGGCAGCCTTGGACCAAGGGCCAGAAATGGGGACCCTGAACCTTGGGGTCCAGGTCTGTGGCCTAAGGAATCAGCAGGGAGATCTTTAACAAAGCAATGAGTCTCCCTGCTCTCCTTGAAGAAAGCTATGCTAGGACTTTCTCAGATTTCCTGGGAGCAGGTAGTTTCATAGTGTCAAGTTCCTGAAAACTATTTGAAACACAAATTGACTCTTTAGAGCCAAAGGAGCCCTTTACCCCACTTCTAAACATGGAGACCAATTCTGCCTCCACCTTTGGAACCTCATGTTGGCAGCTTTGAAGGTTTTCTCCATTTATATAAAAAAGCTCACTGCACAACCCCCAGGGCTCCCAAAAGAATTCTAAAATGTCTGTGTTGTTGTTTTGTCCCTAAAGGAAAGCAATCCATGAGAACCAGGCAGGCCTTCAAAAACCAGATTGATGGTGGGACAAACAATCAGATAGGAAAGCTCTTGATTTTTTTCCTTCTTTTTTTGACATACTGTGTTGTAGTTATCATTGCCAGGGACCAGGCTGAAAATGATTGTGAAGTAAAGATCCCGCCCAGGTTATGAATGGTTTTATTTTAGGGAAACAAGGCCCTGAACTACAGAATCAGGTACTCGCAAAGTTGGACATTTCTCTTAGCTGTGTGATTCCCATGAGAAAGTCCTTCCTGTTGAAGGCCTAAGTCTCCTTCTGCTCGGAAGGGTGGGTTGGTCTCTAGGAAGGCTTCAGGCCAGGTGGGACCCCACCCAGAGTGGAATGTGTCATTTTCAACACTTCCTCCAAGGGACCTCCTCTCCACCCAGCCGGTGTGCTGGGTGTGTCGTTCAAAACCTGGGTCACTCAGGGAGTTTCAAAGATACAGGATTCTCTCCCACATCAACTGATTATCAGCATCTCTTAGCTACTACTACTGCTATTGATGATAATAATAAAGATGATGATAATAAATGGCAACACTTTAGAATTTATGAAACACATTTAAAACAACTTTCACAACTTGTTGGACCCCCAGCATCCCTGTTTATGAGCCTCGGTTCATTCATGTGAAAAATGAAGGAAACAAATAAATGGGAGTCACAGGGAGCTTGTGAGAGTCCCTGCTGTAAGATGTTCAGTGAGCCACAGTTTTGCTCTCTGTGTCTAGGGAAGTAAGAAGGATGATTCCACCTGTTGGATGGTTGAACAACACCTGTGCTCAGAAGTACGCTGTAAATAACATTCAGATCCACCTCACAAATGGTACTGTTTGGACTCTGAATTTCTTACTCCTTCTTTTCCAAAGACCTCCATGTCCAGCCTTACACCTTCTTTGGCTGACTTAGGCTCTTGAGCACCTCCCAAAATGGCACTTCATCGATGCCTCACTAATCCATTCTAATGTAGAATGTCGCTCATTCTGCTTTGCACTCCTTCCAGGAAGCATTCTAAGTAGTGAATTTTAGGAGCTCTTATCCCCCATGTTTTTAATTTCTTCATCACCAATAAGAAAGGCTTGAGTAGGGGTGCCTGAGTGGCTCAGCCATTAAGCATTTGCCTTTGGCTCAGGTCATGATCCTGGAGTACCGGGATTGAGCCCTGCATGGGGCTCCCTGCTCAGCGGGAAGCCTGCTTCTCCCTCTCTCACTCCCTCTGCTTGTGTTCCCTCTCTGGCTATGTTTTTCTCTGTCAAATAAACAAAATATTAAAAAAAAAAAGAAAGAAAAGGAAAAGAAAGACTTGAGTAAATCAGCTCTGATATAATGTTTCTTAGAGGTTCCATGGATAGGGCAGAGGTTTGGAGATACAGGACAGGAGTTTGAGTCTTGTCCCTGCTTCTAATTAACTCACGACTGAACGAATCACTTAACTTCTATGAGCCTCAGTAGCTTCCTCTTGAAAGCAAGAGGATGGTTATATGGCTATAAATAACCACAGTTATATGATGATGATCATATAATTTATGGCTTAGATGGAGACATTTGGTTGAGATTGAAAGGGGGTGCTACGAATAATTAGGCTGGGGCAACAGGTGTCACCAAGAATCGTTCTAAGGCAATTCAGGATGTGTGAACACCTTGATTATGAGAATATTGTCAACCCCAGCCTTATTGTGACGAGCACTTTGTAAATGAGAATTGGTATTAATATATACAAGTGAAATAACGATATGAATTCTGTGGCAGATAAAACCTTTCGTGATCTGCAGCCCTCCCCTCCCCCCGTTTGCCATAGGGAACAAAAACTTGGCTCCTTCCCCACTTGCAGGGCTATTTCAAGAGTAAATAAATGGGATCATATACAACTTGGACTTTGATCATAAGGGGAAGACAAATAAGTTAGACAGTTGACAGTGGCAGCCCCTGGGGTTTCTAAAAAGAAGAAAGAGCAAGGAAGTAAAAGCAAAACAGAAAGTGATTTGGAAAAACAAATACAGGATGTGCTGAGTAGGTTAGATGAAGACATCCCGCCCATCTGTATTGACTCCTGGATGTCCAGCCCCTTCCTTGGTTCCCAGAGGTGGAACACCACCAAAGTGGTTAGACTAACTTGTTACAAATGTCTCTTGGTTCCAGGGGTGTGAATTTCAATAGAAACTAGTGGCTTTTAACTTTGACTACATATTCAGATTGTTGGGAAGGTTTAGGAACTCCTGATGCTGGCTACTCCCTGGTCAATTACAGAGGGATCTCTTGTGGGGGAGGGGGAAGGAGACCCAGAACCAGTCTTCTTACCCCCACCCCCAGGGAACTCCAGGGTGCAGCTCTGGTAGAGAGCCACTGAGTCATGATCAGAGGCAAGTCTGAATGCAGGCAGTGTCTGCCACAGCTGAAATAGGTGGCCTTCTTAGAGGGAATTAATGTCCAGAATTTCTAATGGCTTCAGGGCATCATGATTAGGAATGTTGTTGATGAAGAGCTTGTGCTCAGTCTGTGCTCAGTTAACAGATGCTGACGGACGATAAAGCCCTATCCACAGGACTCCAGAACAGTCCGTGCATGAGGTCGGTCTTGGCAAATAACTATCAGTTCAGCATGGGGGAAATAAAACGGAGTCTTGCTGATTGTTGGGTGGAAATGACCAGCTGTTTTATTTATTGAGTGATCCAGAAGGCTCTGACAGTGGTGCAGAGCACAGGTCGACTATACCCATTGTATAGTCATCTGACTTCCAAAACAGACAAGGTCAAATCCTGTGGCAGTCCCTCTCAGAGCCCTGCTACCCACTGGCTGCCTACTCCCCTTGGGCACCTTGCCTAAGCATGGGGGCGTTAGGTTTTGCTCTTCCCTTCAACATATTAAGCAGCTGTTTTTCTTTCCCGCACGTCCACGTCTGAGTCTATGGTTAGGAACCTATACACAAGTCCCCCTGTCCTGCTATGTCTGTGAGTGTGACTTTTCCCGGATGCCTCAGCTCCCATTGGTAGGTAGTGGGAGTGAACGCGGTGGGTCTGCCGATGCTGAAGCCGGCTGTCAGCGCGTTAGCTCTGGCCTCCCTACCCCTCGGTATTGCTTCCCCAGCTTGCCTTTCTCCACTTGGGGCAAACATCTCATCTCGATTCCTGGTCCGTTGCCACGTGCTGGGCCCCCTATTAGCAGTGGCAGGAGACGCAGCAGAAGCGTGCCCACTTTGGGGAGCAGGCAGTGGGTTTCCAGCTGGGCGGGCTGGAACAGGCTGCCATGGTTCTCTGTGGCACAGTTTGCTTACCAGTGCTGTGCCGATGATGGTAGGACTCGTTTCTTGGAGTTGGTGTGAGCACTGGGATAAGTTGTGTATGAAGCTTCTTCTGCAGGCCCCTTAGTGAGGAGCCACGCCCGTGATCTCCCCTTCCTTGGCGTGATCGAGAAGTCACAGGCTCAGGCCTGTCTGCACCTGCCGCGTGGCTGGGGTAGGACACAGAGCCCGGGGGTGGGGGGCAGTGTGTGACCAATACTGGCTCTGATCACTTGTGTGGAGGTGCTGCTCTGGGAGCTGGAGGCCCACAGAATGAATGATGTGGTTAGCCTGCCCCCAGGGGGTGCAGATTCCTGACCCATAGTTGGGCTCTGCGAGCTCCAGGACATTAATTCCTCCTGCTGGTAGGTCCTTACTCTGGGGAGCTCTCACATAGCTTTGTGGGCTGGGCTCTGGGCGGGGCTTTGTGGGCTCCCCTGAAAGATGCTTATGACGAGAAGGGTGCCCTAGAGTTTACATCCTTTGGTTCCAGGAGGACCCATTCCTCCCAGCAAACTTCTAGCTCTTCATTAGTATTACCTAGCCGGTCTATGCAAACGACATCCGAGACTCTCAAGAGCTGCTGTTTTCAAAAACTGTTAACATAGGAGACATCCTCATTGGTCTTTGTTGTTAGAGCCGGAGGACTAGAAATAGTGAAGGAGCAAAGTGGGTAAGCATGGCTGTCTGGAAGATTTGGGCCATGATAAGAAGGTTCTCTCTACCTCGGGCAGCCTAGTTCTGGCTCTGCTTGCATTCTGAGGGGTCAGCTCCAAATGCAAGTCAATTTGTCTGCCAGCTCCCCGAGTGAGAATCTACTTTGGAAACACATATATGTAGTCAAGGGGTATCTTAGTTCTGAGATGTGAAGTTCTTTTTTATTTTATTTTAATTTTTTTAAAGAGTCTATTTATTTATTTGACAGAAAGATCACAAGTAGGCAGAGAGGCAGGCAGAGAGAGGGGAGGAAGCAGGCTCCTTGCTGAGCAGAGAGCCCGATGCAGGCCTTTATCCCAGGACCCTCAGAACATGACCTGAGCTGAAGGCAGAGGCTTTAACCCACTGAGCCACCCAGGCGCCCTGAGATATGAAGTTCTTGAAGGATAAAGAAAATAGATAGCCTGTTGTCAGAAGTTATATGAATTCTTCCTAGGAAAAAGAAATGGAGCTTTAGCTTCTAGAAACGTCCTCTCAATCTCCGCTAACGAGGGACGATTCTTTGAATTACATATGGTGTAGCACTTGTGGGGAACAGTGAGTGGACCAATGGTGCTCAGCTTTGGGGTGACTAAGTTATCCCCAAACATCTTTATGTGGGCTTTTTTAGGCCCTTTCTCCAGATATCTGTATTTAGGAGGATTTGGGTAAGTCCCGGGCATCTGTATCCTTATGAAGCCACCCCTGAGTGATTCTGGGATTCATCAAAGACTGAGAACCACTAGCCTCGACTGTGGGTAAATAGAGCTAAACCAGTAGTGGGGCATTCAAAAGGCACCATGAAATCCGGCTGGTCCTTGAAACATACATTTCTTAGGGTGGACGAGGCTGAGGTAAGAAAGTTTCTTAGCATGAATCATCCCAAATTGACCACAAATAAACCAGAAAAGGAAGGAAAAAATGCATTGGACCTTTTTTTCATAACTTGCTTTTATGCCTTTGTAATATTGTGTGAGGACACTGGAGTAACAAGTATTTCTAGACGCTAGGCATGAAGGAGGTATTAGTAAGATAAAAAATGTTGAGTGTTGAAAACAGTCAGTCAGTCAATCAGGCAATCAACCAATTACCAACCATGTTTGTGAAGCCATCTTCTCTGTGCTGGGCTGTGTGGCAACTGATGAGAGGGCCTGGAGAGCAAGTCCATGAGCTTGCAGTGAGGAGTAAGACTTCAAGCAAACATCAGTGCTACATGAGTGACAGGAAATGAAATGAAGGTGTAGGTGTGGGGACGAGTATGGCCCGAACGAGGTTTCCAAGTGTACTTAGAGGGAAGGTGGGACCTGAGTTATGTTTGGAAAAATGATTAGGATTCAGAGAGTGGCAATCGTGTCAAGTTCAACAACCGTACGAGGTGAGGCTGTTCAGGACTGAGGGGGTAGCTAAGATTGGCTGGAGGAAATGACATATGAAGGGGTACAGTTGGAAAGAAGATAGAAAAAAGAAACAATAATGGGAAGGGTTGTGAATGGCAGGTAAATGGTTTTTGCTCCCTCATAGGTAGATAGGAAGCAACCAGAAGTTTCCACACAAGGGTGGGACCTTGATTTAGTCCCTGTTTGGAAAGGTTTGTATGCTGTATTGCGTGATGGGGTGTGCAGACTCATGAACTTGAAGTATGAAGCCTCAGACTCCAAGTCCGGCACGCCCACAGTATTGGGTGTGTGACCATCTTTAAAATCAATTTCCTCTTCCATAAAATGGGGTAAAAAAAAAACCATAGAATTTTTGTCTTGGAGAAACCTCTTAGAAGTTGCTTAGTCTGACCCGCTCTTAACACATAAAATTCATAGTCTAACCTTTTAGGATACATGGTTGTATGGTTTTCAGAAAAAGAAGTGAATTAAAATGTGAGCTACTCCGTGTTTGCTGTTGCTCTCAATTCGCCGTGACCATGTCAGAAGGAAAGCCTTGAGGGAGAGGACATGAGAAGGATGCTCCAGTGTTCCTTGTCAGGTGGCCCTCCTGAGCTCCGAGTAGGGCTAAAAGGAAGGGTATCTTCTGGGAGAGTGATGTGAATATAAAACCGGGCACAGAGCTTGAAAGAAAAATGTGCAGCTATGTGAGTGATGCCAGAGCTTAAGACTCGGTGGTATCGTGGTAAATTCACCTCCCAACAGACTGGTTTTCAAATTTGCCATTTGGGATGGCAACACCATGGATGAGCTTGACCATGATTAGACCGTGATTAGACAGTCATGTTGTGAATGGCCCAAGTGCAGATAAACTACCTGGGGTTGAGCTTTACAGTTCTTTAACCTGAAACCCTATGAATCTATAATAGAGCGGAGAGGACAGGAGTAGTTGTTAAAGAGAATAATCTTCTGGTATTACAAGTGTGTTGTTCGAGGTGATGGCAGGTCGGGCAAGTGCCAATGTCCAGCAGAGTGCTGGAAAACTCACACTCAGAATAACGGGAGGGACGGGAGCAGGGTGTGGGTTGTAAGGTCTGTTCAGAGCTGCAGTTGAAGGAGTCAGTTCCTGGAGGAGGAGGGAGCGTGAAGGAATGAGGAGATAAGAACTGTGCTCAGGAAATGCCCATTTGAGGGGGAGGAATGAGGCACAAGAGACTCTGGCAAAGCTGATGAAGATGCAGAGACTGAGGGAAATAAATGTAATGTCTTGGGCCAAGGGAACGATGGGGACAATGGCTCAGAGGCAGGAGATGTCAAGGTGTCCCTGGAGGACTGAGTTCTGTGTGGCTGTGGCAAAGAGAGACTGAAGAGAAGTGGGAAGGTGACAGAAATATAAGTTAGGGTCATATCATGGGGCACTTCTGATGGACAGGACAAGAGATTTGGACACTTATTTACAATGTCAAGGATTGCATGTATGCCACCGGCTTGTGGGACAATTATATTCTAAGAGAGAGGAAAGTGCTTCATGATCTGAGGCTGGTGTGCCTGCCCACATGGCTTCTGAGGAGATTTGAAATCGGAGGTCTTTGCAGTGTGTGTCTGGCCACCCACGGGTCGTGTGTGTAGACATTCCGTGCTGGTTGCTCTACCCGCTGTATCAACCTCTATGGACCTTAAGATGGTGTTTTCCCTTTCTGTTTATCGTTATTCTATGACAAGGAGGAAAGCAACAGGTGTCAGGCTGGAGAAATGACATACAAGGTTAAGGAAGGATGGATGGTGAACAGAGTCCAATTGGGAACCTATTACCTAGAATGAAGAGGGAGTGAAAACCATGTCCCAGTTACTGTCTCTTGAAAATTCAAGTAGGGACATTATCATGGCAACAGATAGAGTTTTCTTGATTCAGTTCAAGGCTCCTCTCTCCTCTGCTACCCAGTACTGACAAGGAGCAGAGGCCCGGGGAGTACACACAGCATGTGAGTGGGTGGGGGGCAATATCACCTGCTTTTTATTCATTTTCACATTTGGGTGCTGTAAGCATTTTGTTAGTCACATCATAAAATCCAGGATCCGGGGCACCTGGGTGGCTCAGTTGGTTAAGCGACTGCCTTCGGCCCAGGTCATGATCCTGGAGGCCCGGGATCAAGCCCAGCATCAGGCTCCCTGCTTGGGAGGAAGCCTGCTTCTCCTTCTCTCACTCCTGCTGCTTGTGTTCCCTCTCTGGCTGTGTTTCTCTGTGTCAAATAAATAAATAAAATCTTAAAAAAAAAACAACAACCAGGACCCACAGTGTAATTTGTCTTAGGAACTGCAGGAGCTACTTGTCTGTGGCCATTGACCACACCTGCCATAGGCTTTTCCTACGGGGATAAGGAGTTCTGGGAAGGACTTGACCACAGGACGCTGGCAGGGAGGAGCCGGGCGGGCAAAGTTATGTGGCCTCTCCTCAGTAGGGTCCTTGAGGAGCAACACAGAGATCAGACCTGTGTGGCAGGATATTATAAGGGACAAATACAATAAGAAGCAACAATCTCCTTTGTAAGCTCCCTGAAAAGGTTCCTATATGTTCTTAGAGTTGTCATGCACTGGTGAGTCTCTTCCCTGATTATATCCTCTGCCTCAGCCTGTTAGAATAAGAAAAAGATTTCATCTTCATTATATATATATATATATATATTTTTTTTTTTTTTTAAGATTTTATTTATTTGACAGCGAGAAACACAGCCAGAGAAGGAACACAAGCATAGGGAGTGAGAGAGGGAGAAGCAGGCTTCCCACGGAGCAGGGAGCCCGATGTGGGACTCGATCCCGGGTCTCTGGGATCATGACCTGAGCCGAAGGCAGTTGCTTAACCAACTGAGCCACCCAGGCGCCCCTTCATCTTCATTATAGACAAGGTGCTTGCTGAGCACTGTACACTGTGTTGTTTTGCACAAGTGGAAGGAGGAACTGGGAGATTGTGACTCCAGAGCTGGGCAGTCTCCATCAGAACAGGGTTCCTCAGCTCTGCATGGTCCTAGGGACCATGGGGCACTTCCCAAACTCTGGCACGAATTCATGAGTCAGAGTCTTTAAGGGATGGGGTCCCAGACATCTGTAATTTACCAGGCCCCGTGATTTGGATGCACAGTCCATTATGGGAACATTGCCTTTCACTTCACAAGGGCCCATGTGAATACCTGGGACCCAGAGAAGGGAGTCCAATGGTAGGAATTTAAGAACCCATGACAGGCAGACGTGGGAGAGAAATTCAAGGGGAATCAGTGGGTCTTCCAGCTGCTCTCAGTTCACCCCAATGAACATAGTATCTTCGTCACCTTAAATATTGGCCCATGCCTTTAGAATCTGCTCTGTGCCCTCTGCAATTATTAAAACAGTCACTGGCATGTTTCTGGCTTTTGTTTTTGTTTTTTTCCCGACTGTTTATCCCATCCCCAGATCATAAGGCTCTTGAAATAGATGATGTTGGGGAAGAGATTGGGTGGGTGGCAGGGGGCCAATGGGTTCAGGCATTGGAGGGAAACAGACTTGACTTTGAGGTAGAGAACCCTGCCTCCACTCTCCAGTCCTCTTGGGTGCACTGGCTGTCTCTGCATTTATGGAAATTAGATGGTCAGCTTGGAAGGTGGGTAATAACAGCTGTGGCTGTGTGCTGGTCTGGATACCTGGCTTACCTTGGCTACGTCCTGTTCTTACTCCCAGTTTGCAGATAAGGAAACTGCAGCTCCAAGGAAGTGTGTCCCCTGACCAAGGCCGCAGAGCTAGGACATGGTGGGACTGATTGCCACTCCATGGCGTCAGGATCTGTGTTCTGTGTATTGCCTCATTTCCCCCACCACCTCCCAGTTATGCAAAGACAAAGTGTGCTAAACTTAGAGTAGGATGTGCAAGGTTTCAGTTTTTCCTAAATTCTCTGTGGGTCACATGAACCATCCAAGACCAAGTCAGATCTCTACACTTAGGTGATTAGCAGATGAAGGCTTTAGAGCCTCCTAACGACCAACCTGTTCTCAAGTCTCCTCTCTATTTCTCTGCCACGGTAACATCAACCCCTTGGTTTAGGGCATGGTCCCCAAAGGCCCTTTATCAGATATAGGTGCTACCCTGAATGGGCTACACAGGGACACTGGGTCACCAGATGCCACATTAGCAAGGATTACTTATCAGGTCAGGCGGCAGGAAGAAGAGGATCAGAAGGAAGGGTAGAGAGAGACCAGGAATCTCTCCATGTGCCCTGGGCCCTGCGTGTTCAGTGTCTGTCAGGGCCAGGACTGAAGGGTGCCTACTGTACGATGTGGGGGGTGGCTACCGGAGGCAGACTTGGTCCGTTTCCCAGTTTATCCAAGAGCGGGGCACTGGCCAAGTGCCTTAGGATTCTAGGGTAAAGCTTTGAAACTCATCTTTGCAAGCTGAAGGTCTGGACGTGAAAGAAACCTTGAGTGTATTCCAGTCAGTCCTTACTTCACTAGTGAGAACCAGACTCATTTACAGATTGATGGTAGAGTCCTACAATATAAAAACTGTAATATTCCATGACACTATAAAGACAAAAAGATAATTATTTGAAAGAAAATGACTCATGTTATTTGTGGAATTCAGTGAATTCCATGGAGTTGTCATGGGACTCCAGCAGCTTCGAAGGAGCATGCTATGGGACATTGAGGCCCAGAGAGGTTAGGATTTTATAATGCTACACAGCAGGGTGGAGAGTAGAACCATTGGCTGCAGTTCACCACGTGACAGCCCCACCCCACTCTTGCTAGGGCCTTTCTGAATCATTCTGAGACACACAACACGGTCGAGGGTGACAAAGAGCAAAATGTAAGAGGCATTATGAGAAATGCATTTTTTTGAGCATCTGCTCTGCTCCACACACGGTGCTGCCACTCTGTGTAATTCAGTGACCCTGCTGCCACGGGGCCATGGGGTAGGTGTATTGGGAATTCTGGGCCTTGAAAGATTTAACTTTTTACTTGGGGTCCCATGGAACGTGGTAGAGCTGGGACTCCAACCACAAGTCTCAGTGTGCGTTAATAATTAAAAATAACAAAATTAAAGTCAGAGTTCCTGAAATACCCTTTTCCATGTGGCAGCTGTTTATCAAGGTCGACCAGATGCCAGGCCATGGCTCCGCTAGGGAGTAAGCTGCTCACAGGTGCAGTTGGACCCTTGAAGAAGTTGCAGCCTGGGAGTGGAGGGGACAGGACACCCTGGACGTGGAGGACTGTGACCCAAGGGCAAATGACAAGGCTATGGCAGCTCCCAGCAAGGGGACCGGGTATACGAAAGGCACTAAGCAGTATTTTACAAGAGATGCAGGGAAAGACTTGGGATTCAGTTCAGAGGTGGGACATGAAAAAAGAGTCCCAGCCAAGCTGAGACAGAGAAGGGAGAGGATGCCATTTACCTCTTCCCCTGATGGGCCTGCTGCTGAGGAAGATTCTGGAGGGAGCAGGCAATGAAGGGACCCCAGGTTCTTCACCCCATCAGAGCTGCAGGCGTTTCTCTTGACACCACTGAGAACAACCATGGAGGATCTCTTCTGGCCCCTCCCCCACTTTAGGTCACCTTAAAGGGCTATTTGAAGCTTATCTCAGCCTGATGCTCTTCAGAAGGCATTTTTGTACATGGGTGCCAAAAATCACACTATCAAAGGGCGAGGCACCTTTCATTCCAGAACGGGAGAGAAGTGGCCCTTGGTAGGAATGCATGTCTGGCTAACACTTTGGAGGGAAGGAAGACCTCTCAATGTGTAACCAGACATTAGTCAAGGAGGGGAAAAGCGGGGTTATCTGGTGCACCCAGCTGATGAAGCGATTGTGACACAGGGAAAGGGGACTCTATGAGGAGCCAGAAAAAAGAGATGGATGATAAATATTCCTGCCATGGCTCTGCTCTCTCGGCTTGTTTGCTGATTTACTTTAGTTGGGTTCAAGCAGATAGGAACAGTAACCAACTGGCGATGTTTACCTTGAAGTCAAAGATGAAATGGACCCTCTCCTCACGGCTGGCTGTTTCCTGCAAGCGAGTTTGTCTGCCATCATCTTTTAATTGCTATGTCTAAAGATCACATGTATTACATATACTCTATATTATCAACATGTTAAGTATATAGTGCTTGGCATACCCTATATGCTCAAATAATATTGCTAAATAATACATATATATCTGCCGTTATTCCATATTCACCAAATATTTGTTGGGCAACAGAGCAACAGTGGAATTCAGGGAATTTGGCTTTTGCTTCTGCTTCCTGCCTCTTGTTTTGGACTGGTTTTTTGGGTCCCTGTCAACTTTAAAATGGATCCTTTGCCTTTACTGCATACTGAGCACTGTGTGAGGACCCGAGGGAGATTGCAAAACCACTGGGTTCTCGAGCAAGTTACCGTCTACTTGGTGCAGGCTCTGGGAGCTCCCGCAGCTGCTTCTGTCAAGGGTCACACATAAGCATTCTTGACTTTGTGGCTCACACTGTGTCCGTCACAGTGTCACAGTGACCCAGCCCCGTCACTGTAGCATGAAGGCAGCTGTAGATGATATGTAAAGGAGCGCTTCTTCTCACTTCCCCGGTACTTGGGGAGTGGTTCTGTCAAAGGAGCCCCTCACGCCAGGCTTGGCTCCTGGGCTGCTCGCTCCCGGGTCTGGGGCAGGGTGGGGGGCTCTCGGACATCTGTGCACTGGGACGTGAGGCACAACAGGGTCTCTGCCTCAGGATGTCACCGTGTGGAGATGCAATGACGACTTCATCGCCAAATGAGTTTTGCACGTTGAAGGAGATAGGTTTGAATGGGTAAGCCAGTCTGTGAGGCCTCACACAGCTTCTCCAGAAGACTGATTTGCTGAGAAAGGGAGAAAGCAGAATGTTGTCTTCTGAGGCAAACGTTCCTAATGGTAAACACTTGGGGCACTTGACTCCCTGTGCCCTTGACTGAGACACTTGGCCTCTCCGGGGAATTTTTCAACTACGGCAGAAGTGGGACTGCATTCCTAGGGCTGCTGGATCCTGGCTTCATCATGGAATCCACTTATGGTCTCTGGCTATTGTTTACTTACTTTGATTAACTTTCCCATTAGCCAGTTGCATTGTGCGTGCCCGTCTTTGGGTGTGAGTGTGTGGGTGTGAACGCATGAGTGCGTGTGCGCATGAGCCTAAATGTGTGTGAGCGCCTTGTTTCCTCATATTCAGGACTAATTTCTCAGCAGTCTCAGATAGTGGGATCTGGCAGAAAATTGGTTCTCTCCGATGCCAGCAAGTCTTGATAAAGGGCAGTTGGACTTATTGTTCATATGCTCATGTATTGGAGAATACTTCCAGCTGATTTCAATACTGACATGCAGAGCATGTCCTTCTCCCTTGTGGCCCCACACCATCTGAACATGCTCCACGTGGGTCCTGCTTCTTCAGAGCAGAAGTCCGGGACTGACTTTCTGGACTAGTTCCGGTTCTGCTTCAATTAGTGTGGTTTATGGTTTGCAATAATGAATCCTTATCAGTATCTCCTTAGGGGGAAAAATTGTACAACAGAATCTTCTCTGAAGTCTTGCAGATCCTAGGACATCAGTGATAAAAGCTTAGAATGTCCTTTTAGGGAATTTAACACGGAATATTTATTTTATAACTCTAGAAAATTCTTTGGGGGTGATTTTAATAAAGGCTTTTCCAAACATTGGTCCAGGGATGCAGAATTATCTGACTCACTGGGCCAGCCTGGGGTACGCTGGGGTAAAGCCAATCACACAGATTTCGTTTTCCACCCTTCTCGTCCCCTTTAGTGTTGCCAAAGCACAGCCTTTTCAAAACTGAGTGAAAACAAATTACAATAATCCGAGAGCCTCCTTAGAGAGGGAAGTAAAATAGCTGGCATTTATTAAGTGCATACTACATGCGTCCTAACTGCTTTACATTGCATAATAACACTATTACTAGTAGCCCTGTCATGTAGATGAGGAAACTGAGGCTCCAGGGGTCAGGTGGCTTCACCGAAGTCCCATAGCTCCTTAGTGTTCTTAACCTAGTGCCTCCCAAAGCAGTGAGCAGAGGCCAGGGCAGGCTGCATGGTGTACAGTGTTCCCTGAGCACCTCTGGGCCTTTCGACCACTTCGTCTTCTTCCCTTTCCTGAATACTGCGGCAGACTTGGATGTTGTTCACTATCCACACCCCAGGTTCATATGAACAAATTGAAAAGGCAAGTGGTGGGACTTGATAGGCATGGCATTGTCCAGGAGTCATCTTCTGAGTGAGTGAGTGGATGCATGCATACCAAGAGCAGACATGGCATGGCCGAAGGTCCAGGGGAAGCAGCCTCGTCTTAGGAGAGCTGTGGGGTGCTTCCTGTGGCACCCAGCACAGGTGCTTCTCTTGCTTGCCCAAATTAATCTGCTTCTTCCCCTTCTCACTAGACGTGGAGTTGGGTAATACAGGCCCGGTGAGATGCGAGTCACACCACTCAGTGACTGGGGAACAGCATGTCGGAGGGTCACCCAACAGCCTTCCCCTCAGGCTCTTGATCCCCCTCTAAGCCTGTCCTGAAGATGAGACCCCGGTAAGGACATCTACTGAGCGTGCAACTGTAGACTTATGGGCAATCCCAAGGGTGAGTGCTGAGGGCTGATTTGTAAATTTTAAGTAGGAAAGTGACAAGTTTTAATTTAACCTACAGAAGAATTTCCTTACACTGAGAGACATGGGGAAATACCCATGAAGGATGTATTTATTTATTTAAAGATTTATTTATTTATTTGAGGGGAAGAGAGAGAGAGAGAGAGCGAGCACATGTGCATGAGTTAGAGGGAGAGGCAGAGGTAGAGAATATTCAAGCACTCTGATCCCGCGACCCATGAGATCATGACCTGAGCTGAAACCGAGCCTGCCACTTAACAGACTGAGCCATCCAGGTGCCCCTGAAGGATGTATTTAAACAGAGGTTGGATGACTTCCACAGGGTTTGATGTGGAAAGAATACATGTATTTGGACCTAGCATGTAATCTTGGGCACATAGTAAGTGTTCATTATGTAGTAGCAATTGTTAGCTTAATCTGTTCCCACTCTAGCGGTTTGTTATTTTAATCTTCTTGTGGAAAGATTATTTCATGGAAAACATAAAATTAGTCAGTACCTATTATGTGAAGGGTTTGTTAAGACCAGAAATGTGTTAAAATGAGGCTGTGCTCTTGCAGTGCTGGAGTTACTCAGAGGATCAAGGGAGGGGCTGTCTCTCCTATGTCCTGGGGTCGCCGTAGCTCACACAAGACTTGACGTGCTCAGGCATTATATCTGATTTAAGTTACAACAAAACTGGGCCCATAAAGCATTTGAAGGCAGTTGCACTAACCTTTATTTCCAACATCCCCTGTGAGTCGTTGTGAGAGCTAAACATTTGTCGGATCCTCAAGGAGCTTCTCAGATATTAATTGACTCTCTGTTTAATAAAATCTTGCCAATCCTGGTGACCAGATCTAGAAAGTGTTAAATATGTTGGTGATTCTCTTTTGTCCAAAACGTGTTCCATTCATTTTAAAACAGGTATGGGAACTTAGTAGTTGATATGGCAATATAAAAATTAGAATTTCAGGAAATTTCCTTGTATATACAGGTATTTTCTGCCCCTGTGCTGCTGTTTGAAATCTCTCCCAACTCTGAAACTTGGGAAACGAGGTCATACCCTGTGAGCTTAGACCGGCTAGAGTTCCCCTGTTTTCCGACTGCAGGTGTCTGTTTTCTGCAACAATCGCTGGACCAGAGCTGCTCTCCTGGCTGACTGTGATGGACAGGGAGCGGCTCCTGTGCGAGCTCAGAATACTCTGTAGGTCTCTTTCCTGAGACCAACTGGATTGCATGGTGTGTGTATGTGTGTGTGCATGCGTGCATGGCCATGAATGTGTGCACATAGGTGCATGTAGAGAGGGTATGTTCTCAAGGGGAACCGTATCTCCCCATGGGGTCAGAATTGGTTCTTGTGGGGTGAAAAATCTTACTCTTTTTTATAGAGAAGGCACAAATACATATCCACAATATACAGTGTATCTGTGGTATTAAATTTTCATGGGGGTGATGAGAAAAAAAATGTCTGAAAAGGCTTCTTAGGGGAGACGATAACGAGAAATTTGAATTGATGGCAGGGACAGGACTGAATTCTGTGTTCTTGATGAAACTTTCTTTTTTTAATTTTTTTTATTTTTTTAAAGGTTTTATTTATTTGACAGAGAGAAACACAGCCAGAGAGGGAACACAAGCAGGGGGAGTGAGAGAGGGAGAAGCAGGCTTCCCGCCGAGCAGGGAGCCCGATGTGGGACTCGATCCCGGGTCTCCAGGATCATGACCTGAGCTGAAGGCAGTCCCTTAACCAACTGAGCCACCCAGGCACCCGAAACTTTCTTTCTTTCTTTTTTTTTTTTTTTTAAGGATTTTATTTATTTGAGAGAGAGAGTGAACAAGAGAGTGTACAGGTGCATGGAGGGAGAGGGAGAAGTAGGCTTCCCACTGAGCAGGGAGCCCGATACCAGGCTCAATCCCAGGATCCTGGGGTCACGATCTGAGCTGAAGGCAGATGCTTAACGACTGAGCCACCCAGGTGCCTCTGAGATCTGATTTTCCGTGAACTGCCATTCTGTTCTCTCTCTTTTTCTTTCTTTTAAAGAGAGAAAGAATGACGGAGAGAGGGTGCATGTGCAAAGGGGACAGGGAGGGGAAGAGAGAGAGAGAGAGAGAGAGAGAGAGAGAGAGAGAGAATCTTAAGGAGGCTCCACGCTGAGTGGGGAGATCAATGCGGAGCTTGATCTCAGGGTTGTGAGCTAAACCCAGGAGTTGGGTGCCTAACTGGTTGTGTGCCCCCAGGCGCCCTGCCATTCCCATTTTAACTGGCATACACTTTAGTCAGCATTATGCAGTCTTCAAACACAGATAGTCCACGTTCATTGCCATTCTCTGGAAAGGCTGTCTGTTAGAAATGAGCTGGATCACCAATTCACTCCCCCAGACATATGCCGAGTCCCTTCCTGGGGTTGTAGTGTACCCCACGGGGGATGCAGAGGTCTGGGGCCGCCAAGGCAGAGTCAGGGTTAGGGATGGACCTTACAGGCATGAGCATTCCTGATGTCACAAAGGATGGAGGTGACCAGAATAGCCCAAGACAGGGGCGGGGCTTGCCTCACATCCTCTGGAACTCCTGATCCAATTTTCTCTTCTCTCACTACCCTTTATCAGCCTTATCCTGATCTTCATCTTCCCTCTTAATTATTTTTGCTATAATCAGACCATGCTTTGGTTTAGAGGGATAGCAAACCTTTGTGGAAGGAGGTGGTATATATAAAAGTCTGTAACATAAAATCAAAGTCTAAGTTTTAGAAAAAAAATCTCTTTACAACTTTGTAAAGCTAATACCTGTATTCAACCAGGCTGTTGAGAATCAGTGTTGAATTCTTTGCATCCTCTCTCGGTGACCTCCTTTGCCATCATATTCCCCCCTGCTCACACTTAGGCCTCCGTTTACTTCCGTGATGTATTCCTGACCCTCTTTAGAACCCATCTGGGGAGTTTCAGGAAAAGATAACACTTGGCCCCACTCTGGACCGATTCAGTCAGAGTCTCTGGGAGTGGGACTAAAATAGCTGCATGTCTTAAAACTCCCTTGGTGGTTCTAATTGCAGCCAAACCGGGCATTACTTGTTTAATGCTTTAAGTCCCTCAAATGGGTGCACGTAGAAACTTCCAGGGACCTTCTGAAAAAGACAAGCCCCTAGGCTCCACCAGGGAACTCAAGTGTGCAAAGAGAAAATCTGTATTTACTGTTACCTTAATGCCAGGCTTTTCCATTGCAGCCCCTGGCTTCCGGGCACACCATTTTCTTTACTTGAAAAGTTCTCTCTTTCCTTTTCCCTATCCTTTCTTAGAAGCCAGCTCAGGATTTTGCTGTTTTATTTTTTCTTTAAGATTTTTTATTTATTTGATAGAAACACAGCCAGAGAGGGAACAGAAGCAGGGGGAGTGAGAGAGGGAGAAGCAGGTTTCCTGCCGAGCAGGGAGCCCAGTGTGGGGCCCGATCCAGGGACTCTGGAATCATTACCTGAGCGAAGGCAGACGCTTAAAAACTGAGCCACCCAGGAGCCCCAGGATTTTGCTGTCTTAAAAAAAAAACCCTTTCGGATTGGAATGCATCCTCTCCTACGTCCCTTGGGGTCTTTGTGCCCTCTGTCTCAGTTCATAGGATATGATAGGCATTTTGCAATACCAGCTTTGTGTATGATTAAAATAGGTGTGATTTCAGGCACACAAAGAAAAACTCCCAAGTTTGTCCAAATAGTGCAGCTACCCCTTGGAGACTGAAGTGTTTATTCTAGTTTTGTGCGAGTGAAGCATCTGAGGTCAGATATGGGGTGGGATGGTTAGGGAGACAGGACAGGTGAAGGTGGGGTGAGGGTTGCACACAGAACGATAGAACTGAATGTCCGTGAGCCCTCCCTGTCTCGTGAGCGGCTTCTCTGCATCAGGTGCAGGACAGGAGGTGAAGGGCACGTTCCCAGCCCACCGTGAGCTTGCTCCCTGTGAACTGTCCAGTCTCTCAGCAATTTCCACACCTCCCTCACAGAGCTGTCGGGAGGATTGTGTGACTTTGTGTCTGCAAAGTGCTTAAAATAGCGCCTGGCACATACTAAGTGCTCTGTAGATGTTGACTATTGTTTTGGTTAAAGATTTTATTTATTGGGGCACCTGGGTGGCTCAGTCAGTTGAGCCGCTGCCTTTGGCCCAGGTCATGATGCCAGGGTCCTGGGATTGAGCCCCGCATTGGGCTCCTTGCTCAGCCAGAAGCCTGCTTCACCCACTCCTCCCCACTCATGCTCTCTTTTGTTATCTTTGTCTTTCTCTTTGTCAAATAAATAAATATGTAAAATCTTTTTTTGAAAGAGGATTTTATGTATTTATCTCACAGAGCGAGCGGGCACAAGCAGAAGGAGCAGCAGAAGGAGGGGGAGAAACAGGCTCTCTGCTGTGCAGACAGCCCAGTGTGGGGCTTGGTCTCAGGACTCTGGAATCATGACCTGAGCTAAAAGCAGACGCCTAACTGACTGAGCCACCCAGGCGCCCCCATTATATTATTTTCAAGTGTACGACGTAATGATTCGATATTTGCATATATTGTGAAATGATCACCACAGTAAGTCCAGTTAACACCCATCACCATACCTCATTATACTTTTTTCTTTCTCTTGTGATGGGAACTTTTATGACATACTCTCTTGGCGTTTCTTATTTAAACTTTCTGGCCTTTAATCCTTCCACAAACACTTTCCTTGGTGTTTCATCTTATATCAGCAGAGGTTCACGTAATGTTGTTAAGTATTTCCTGTGGTGGCCAGGCTGGGCTCAGAAATGACAGGAATGAGTCAGGATGTCTGTCTCTGATCCACTGGAGGGGGAGGTCCCACTTCTGTGCATGCCCAGCCCCGAGAGGGAGCCAGCCAGGAGCGGGGGCCACTGCAAGCATTCAGAGGCGGGTCTGTAATTTGAAGCTGAGGGGTGGAGGAAGCTTCTAGATGCCTGGGGTTTGAGGAGAATCCTGGAAAAGAGCAGGACTGGTAATGCAGATGGGTCACACTTTATCTCCTGGCACCTAGTACTCTACTTGGGCCTCCCCTGGCCTGCCATTTCATCCTTACTTCTTGAAGTAGATCCTCTTAGAATTCCCACTTTAAGGATGGGGAAATGGAGACTTAGAACGGTGATATCTCGGAGGGAATATAGTTAGGCGGAAAGCAAGGGGGAGTGGAGAAGACATACCAGGGGAAGGAGCAATGGAATGTAAGACAGAACATGGGAATTTACATAGTGGATTCGGGGTGGGGGGTTCAATGACAAACCCACTTTGACCATGCGCAGAGGAGGACTGAGAATTACACTGGAGAGGTTGGCTGTCCGCATCATCACGTGATCTAACATTTGGCACCCGTCGTGGTGCTGGGGTAAGGTCTGGAGGCCCCCACCATGCCTACCATCGATCCATTAATGCTGGATACTGCGGCAATCCAAAAGGTTCCAGGATGGGCAGCCAGGGTGGCAGCAAGGTGCAAGAGTTACTAACCAGTTATCAAACTAAACCAGTTGATTTATGATTATTGTTAATTATTGTTGTTAGGATCATAACTGGTTTTGATTTTGAAACTTTTTGCAGGAAGCTGGTGGGGTTTATGAAATCAATAACATGACATTGAAGATGAATTTTTAAAAATTTCCTTAAGAAATGTATAGTTGTTCTCTCTTACTGACTTTGAGCCATTGAGACCTAGGGGCCAGTGCATCTGATGTTCTCCTGTGTGTGAAGCAGTTGCTGCTTCCAGATGGCATTTGAAGCCTTCTTTTAAGGGACCAGAGGCTGCCCCCCCACTCTTCAGTGACATTCTTTCTGATTTTAACTTTTAGAAAGACTGTTTCCACAGTGATTACTTTGATATCCTCACAACATTCTTGTGAGCTGAGTAAAACTCATATAATTATACTTTTTTTGCAGATGTGGAAACTAAGGACTCCCTCCCCAGATGAAAATAAGAGATTAGTCCAACTTTACAGATTAGTCGGCCAGAGTCCCAGAGACAAGGGACCCTTGTGCAGCCTCACGGAGACCTGCCATGACCTGAACGTGGTGAGGCTAAGGGGAGGGTCCACAGCGCTCCGTGAGAGGTCTTCCCAGGTGCTGCATCAGAACAGGAACCCGCTCTGTCTAGGGAAGCTTCTTTTTCTTTCCTTCATTCCTACGTCCAAGAGTTCAACAGATGGGGTAAAGGCAAACCCTGTCTTCCCTCCATCCAATGCTATCTATAGGAAATGACTTCCAGAAGCAGCCGTGTATTTGCTTTCCTTTGCTGTGTAACACTTGCTACAAATGTAATGGTTTAAAACCAACGCGTTTATCATCGCAGAGCTTCGGTGGGTCAGGAGTCTGACATCAACTTTGATGTGGTTCTCTGCTCAACACCCCTTCTTGAGCTGAGCGTCCTTTCTAAGCCCTAGTGGTTGTTGGCAAAAGTGGGACTGAGGCCCTGAGGCCTCTCACACGTGCCTGCCTCAGGACCCTTGACACAGTCACTTCTCATTATTGTAGCTTGCTGCTGCTTTTTTTTTTTTTTTTAAGATTTTGTTTCTCTATTTGTCAGAGAGAGAGTGAGCATGTCCAAGCAGGGGCAGTGGTGGAGCAGAGGGAGAAGCAGGCTCCCCACTGATCAGGGAGCCTAATGCGGGGCTCAATCCCAGGACCCTGGCATCATGACCTGAGCTGAAGGCAGACACTTAACTGACTGAGGCATCCAGGCGCCCCATAGCAACTTTCTTCTTTAAGGCCAGAAGGAAGTCTTTCCCATGCTTTCTCCTGATTAAGTCAGGCCCACCGGGGACAATCTCCTTTTGATTAAATTAAAATCAACTGATTTGGGGCTGCGACTATATCTGTAAAATTCTTGCCCCTTTACTATATTCTGTTGGCTAGAAACAAGTCATAGATCCCATCCACGCCCAAGGGAGGGGATTATGCAAGAGCATAAATGCTAGTAGACAGGAGTCATGGTTAGAGTCCATCTGTCGTAGGTAGGTTGAGCTAACTTTCCTCTACACGTAATAACATTAGCCAAACACTTCCTATACGCCATCTTCTCATATCCCTGTGACTGCATGGGGAAAGAATTGGTATGGGCCCATTTCACAGTAAAGGAAGCTGAGGCTGAGATCCAGTCCCATTCTCAGGTTGCCACAGCTTGTAAGAGCAGAGCTTCGTTTAAAATTCCAGTGTATCTGATATCAAACCAGTCAACCAAAAGTCTGTGTGCCACTTAAGTGAGTTGACCATCTTAAGTCCTCCCAGGACCCCCCAAATTGGGAACTAAAGTTTTACTCTGACCTTCCTGGATGCTTACCCACTTTATATTTCTCCCCAAGCTTAGACCAAGAGCACCCCTATGACCTTGGACTTAGCATTGTTGAGTTTTCTGAGGGAGGAAGGGCACTTCTACTATGTAACAGGGGTTTTTGCGTATATTCCCTTATATATTCTGCAGTGTGAATGTCATTATCCAAATTTTTGCTACAAGGAAACTCATCTGCAGGCTCAGGGAGGTTATATGTGACATTGGACTTGTTACAGTTGTTGGGAATCAGATGTTAAATCCACCATATATTTTCTTAAGATTTTATTTATTTATTTGACAGAGAGAGATCACACACAGGCAGAGAGGCAGGCAGAGAGAGAGGAGGAAGCAGGTTCCCTGCTGAGCAGAGAGCCCGATGCAGGCCTTGATCCCAGGACCCTGAGATCATGACCTGAGCCGAAGGCAGAGGCTTTAACCCACTGAGCCACCCAGGCGCCCTAAATCCACCATCTTTCTGTCACACTGTATTCCATCTGGCTCCCATCACCCAATCCAAATCATTTTCTTTTTTTTTTTTTTTTTTTTTAAGATTTTATTTATTTGACAGAGAGAAACACAGCCAGAGAGAGAACACAAGCAGGGGGAGTGAGAGAGGGAGAAGCAGGCTTCCCGCCGAGCAGGGAGCCCGATGTGGGACTCGATCCCGCGGCTCTGGGATCATGACCTGAGCCGAAGGCAGTGGCCCAACCAACTGAGCCACCCAGGCGCCCCTCCAAATCATTTTCTAAAACAAAAAGAAAACACAAATAAAAGTCAAGATGGAGGGATTTTTCGTTCCTTTGTTTGCTTTAGGCAGGTACTTTCCTTTTCGCTGCCTCTTTAACTTGCTGACCTGTTGCTGCAATGGAAACTAGTGACTTAAACATGAATGGAAACCACTTTAAAAAATAATAGCGTAGGGCTAGGGCTGTGTACAGTGAGACAGAAGGTGAGGCTTGCAGAGGTGTGCAGAGAGTATGTTTTGCTTGATCTTTATACCTTTCCTTTGTAAAAACAGACTGCAGCTCAAAGCATATATGTATAATTATATAGTCACATCATCCTGATAACTCCGTTCGCCTGTCCCTACTTTACAGTCGAGGCTAAGGTCCAGGGAGAGACTCAATGTCTTGCTCAAGGTCACACAGTGCACAGGAGGAAGAGCTGGTTCTACTTCACAGACTTTGCTATCAGCCTCTCCCTCTGTCCTCCTCTCTCATGAGCAAAGGTGGATATATGTGTTGGGACATCACTTGCTGTAAGGCAAGCTTACGGATGGGAGAGCAATTTGATCATGAACCCACAGGGTTGACCCCTGAATTTAGCCATCCACAGCTTGCTGGTAAAACTTAAACCACTGACTCGGAGCTGGTACTTTACTGTCGTCTCCCATCCTGGAGGGCAATGTGACTTGCTCTGGACTCTGCCCCTTGGGGGATTTTGCTTTTTTTCAAGCTCATTTTTGGTGTACTTAAGTATTTATGAAACAGAGCCAGGGAGAGAATGCTTGTAAAGACCTTTTCGATTTTCCCATTTAGATTACACTGAATTGCCTGGTTTATGTGTTTACATGTTACCTGAGGCTGTGAAAGCCACCCCCAAGGTCAAGGTCACACATTTTAGTCTGAGGATTTTCCTCAGTGCTTTTTCCAAAATTTCAGAGCAGCCCTGACTCTTGCCAGCCAAAATGATTTCTTTTTTACAGAGGTACTATTGGGAGTTGGGGTCTTTACAGAATAATACTGCCTCAGTGGGATGCTGGGGCTACTTGTAGGAGAAGTTGGATGGGGTTCTCTGAGGTCCTAGTGATGAGAATCAGGAAAGGGCACATCATTCAGATGGAATGACACCTGGAAAGCATCCGGGGGGACTGTGAGAGTCTCCCGTTAGAGCAAATCATGCTGTGTGTTCCCTCCTCCCCTCGACATTTTGGCAAGAGGTTTCAAAAATTAAATAGGATTCAAATGCAAGTATAGCCTGGAAGGGCAGTCCCATAGGTCAGGCCCTCCAGCTCCAGAACAGTTCTGTCCATGTGGGTGGGATTTTCATGCTGCTCCCTGGGACAGGGAGAGCCTCGGCCCTAAGTACTGACCCACTGTACTCATAATCGGATCCCTTAGACTGAGATTGCCCTTTAGTTTTCTTCCCAGGACATTGCCCCCCTGCCAGTGACTTCAGGTGTGTCCCACATGCTCCTTTCTCCAGTGGAGACCACAGTTTAGCAAAAGAGAGAAAGCTTGGATGTCCACACCAACAAGCATCTAAGCATATAGTGCTGAATGTTGAGTTTGGAAAAATAGCAATGACTTCTGGCCAGGGAGTTTTGAAGAAAGGCTTGGTAGAGTGAGAGGTGATGTTAATACATGTCTGTAGGAAGCAAACACTTGTGGAACTTCCCGCATACCAGCTAAGTTAATTGGGTCAGATGCTTGGGTTCAGTCCATAGTACCGCTCATGTTGCTATTCTCAGCATCTTCCACTGGCTGCCAATGGAAGGTATCAGGTCTCCGTTCCATGAGCAGCACAGGAGCCACACTGACTTTCAAGCGAGACACCCCGCCCCTGATACATAGGAGTAGTTCATGGAAGATGACTCAGGTAAATTCTGTTTTGGAAACGTGCTCAAGAAATATGGCTCCAGGTTGTCCGTCCCTGAACAAGCCCTTTTATGGTGGGCAAAGTCACAATCCTGCCTCTTTGTAATCTCAGCATTTATGGTGTTGTGAGGGCTTAGTCTCCTGGCTGCCATACTTGTGTATTGTAGTGGAGATTACAACCTTTCCAGGTTCTCTGCCCCATGGATGGGCAGATGGGAAATCCCAGCTCTGAAAATCAGGAAAGACCTCATGCTATTTCCAAGAAATTTGTGTCATTTTGTTAAACTAAATCATATAGAAACTTACTATATGAAGGAAGATAGAAGAGGGGTACTCTGGTTCACCTCTCTTACCCCATGGTGGTCCTGAGGCTCCTCTGAAGAACACTGGAGCTCCAGGGACCATGGTCCCCAAACCTCAGATCATACTTACCATTGACCTCTATTCTTAGGCAACAAATTCCTCTCATCCAAATCAATGCCCAGAAGGATTTTTACTTGCCTGAGGTCACACAACTGCTCATGGACCAAGATGGGACTAGAAACTGGGTTTTCTGACTCCAGCTAGTGCTCCTGCCCTCTGGGTGGCCTTGACCAATTACACTAAGGATTCTGACAACCCTCCATTCCCGATACACCAAAGAAATCAGCGATACCGGAAGACAACCATGGTGTATCAGTCAGGAGCTCATTGAAAACTATTGGCAATCCTCAGATTTGGTACTTGGAAGAGAGTCTAGGAAAGGGGCTAATTCCAAAGGTGTGGCCAGGGTTAGAGGCACCATCAGGAGAGCAACAGCCAGGGGCATTTACCACTCTTAATCCTGAATCTTTACCTAAACACAGAGAGAGTTACTGGAAGGTGTGTGCGCTTCGTTAAAGGGATGTGGCCAACTCGAAGCAGCCCAGCAAGTAAAATCCCCGACTTCATGTTCCTTCAGACCTCCTGTCTTCCTCTGGTGCCTCACTGGTCAACGGCATCCTCAGCAGACAGAGGGCAAGAGGCCCTTGATGGTTTCCCCTGTGCCAGCCTCCCAGGGTGTAGTCCAGGTGGAACAAGTGGAGAATGGGTCTGGAGGGACAAACAGAGATTTCCAACACAGCTGGTTAGGAAGCTGTCACTCACTCTTGCACTTCCTGGGCAAACATTGCTGTGAGATGAGCCTGTTTTTTACAGAAAGGTAACTAAGGGGGTAAGTTTATGAGGTGGTTAAATATACATATTTCCTGTTCTGCTGTATTAAAATGGTACGGTGGATTTTAGATTCTTTGCTTCAGGTAAATATGCGAGACTAAATCCTCATGTTTCTGCTCTAGGTAGAATGGATTGCTTTAGGATCTGCTTCCTGTGTATCTCTCTTCTTCTGTCCTTCAGCACGCCCTGCCCAACTGACAGCCATACTCAACAAACAGCTCAAGGCTCTGAGAAGGGCCAGACTCTCTGAGCTCCCAGTCCCTGCACATGCTTCTCTCTCTACCTTGGAGGTTCCTTTTCATGCTTTTTACCTGGACTGAGTCTTTGGAAGACTTTTCAGCATCTTCTTCCATCCATCCTCATTTAAGCCTCTTGGGTGTCCCTCCAACATGGTGTGGATGGCTTTGTCAGAGTTCTTATCCCATTGTCTTCTAGGAGCATGTTGAGTATTGTGTGCCTGCCCTGGAGGCAGCCACAAGGTCAAGGAGGGCAATTGTTGACCCTACCTCCCTGGTATGGAACTGCTTTGTGGATACTTGTGGAAGGAAAGAAGGATTGCTTGCCTACCAGTCTGCTCATTCTTGACAACAGTATCATGGAAAACTCAATGAATTCTTCATGAGTGATTTTGATCACTAGCTGTGAACAAAGGCACTAACCTCATGATTTCTGTTTTTCCTTTAAAGTCCATTCTTAGAATTCCGTTTTGTGAGTAACCAGTTCTGGTGAAGGCAGCAGGCCCATAAGCCCCTCCCTGTGTGGTGAGGCACAGGAGAAGGCATCCCGGTGACAACCAGATAACAAATGTCTGCCTATGGTTTCACGGTTTACAGAGTCCGCACATTAACTTTTCACCTTGGACCTCAAAACAAAGCTGTGGAAATGGGCGCCATTAGCTCAAATGTCATTATCCCCATTTTACTCATAGAAGAAACGTGTGGCTCCCAAAGTCACTTGTCTCAGAGTCCCACAGCCACACAGGCTGGGCCTTCCAACCTTCTGCAGGGTGAACTTTCCACTCTGACACAGCACATCTCAGGGCAGCCTGCGCAACATGAAAGACCACTGGCATCTTCTAACTGAAGACAGTAGATCACAGGCCAGGCGGTCCTGGAAAGTACTTAACAATTAATACTGTTCAACCCTCTCATCTTGAACACAGGGAGCCAGTACATGGATGGATCATCAGATGTTTTGTTCTTTGATGACAAGCATCTTGTGAAATGTTAGGGGGTGGGCAATTCAGTCTTTGTACCGGTTTCTCCTTTCCTTTCCTGTCCCAGTAGGTGATTTCCATACTCTCTTAGAATATTTTCTCCGGGCGCCTGGGTGGCTCAGTGGGTTAAAGCCTCTGCCTTCGGCTCAAGTCATGATCCCAGAGTCCTGGGATCGAGGCCCGCATCTGGCTCTCTGCTCAGTGGGGAGCTTGCTTCCTCTGCTCTCTCTGCCTGCTTGTGACCTCTCTCTGTGTTAAATAAATAAAATCTTAAAAAAAAAAAGAATATTTTCTCCAAGCACCCAGGTTCTGTTCATCTGTGAGTTATTCATTCAAAAAAAAAAAAAACCACTTAGTTTTTTGAGGGTCTGTTTTGTGCCAGGCATTATTCTAAGTGCTGGAATATAGCAGTGAAAAAAGTAGGCATGATCCTTGCCTTCACAAGGCTTATAGGTCAGTGGATGAAATTGATAGGACATAAAGAAATAAGTAATGTAATTTCAGATCATACATATTGTTATTAAGGAAATAAATAAGGACCTAATTTTGATGGAAGAGGGTAATAAAAGACCTATGTATCTGAGAAAGGTACTCTATTTTAGCACCTAAGTAGGTACTGAGCAAATATTTGATGAATGAATGTATGTGTGTATAAGTTAAAATGATTGAATGAATGAATGATTATTTTTACCTTTTTTTTTAAACCAGACATCCTCCCACCCCCCACAATCTACCTTGTTGCTCCTTTGAGCCAGCTGGTCCATACCTGACTCCATGTTACTCTTCATCCTCCCTCCTCCCGGTACACCTGCTAGTCCCTGAGCTAAGCCTGATGTAGGGGAGCAGTGTAGGCTTGAGCTGAGCTCTGCAGAATGCCACACTCACTGTTCCAGCAGGTGGTGACATCACCTGCCCACGACAACATGGGGTGTCAGGCACTTCTCTTCCCGTGTTGATTTCACATACCCAACCACAGCCCCCACTCAGGAGTCCATCAGGGACATTACTTTCCATGGCACTTTGCTGGCTCTCTGCATGACTGAACACACCCCTTCCCAGACGTATGGACTTTTCTAGCTTCCCAGAAGACGACTAACAAAGCCGTATCCAGCCCTCCATCCCTTCTCTTCTCTTCCTCCACTGCCTCATCAACCTACAATCTGGTGGGTTCAGCCCCCAGGAAATAAGCAGCCCCCAGGAGGACATCTGAGGATCTGACAGATTTATGGGGAGAAATATCGGCTCTGAGTATATGCCATGGGCGAGCTCAGCTCCCATTTTATGACCGCTTCATATTCCTCCATTCCCCTGATGTGTGTGCTTTTCCCTGAGCAGCACATAAAATTAGCCTCAGTAACTCATCTTGCACTTGAATCATTGTTACCTTTTACAAAGGCTTAGTCCATTTCTGGACTCATGGTTATCCTTTTTGGTTCTCACACACTCCCATGCGTGTCATTTAGATGGACTCCTGGTCCAGAGAGAAAGGTCAGTCAGTACTAAAAGCTAATCATTGACTTCTTAAATGTCTTTTATTAAAACCACTCATCTATACAATCGTGCAATCTGAGACAAACAAAGCTATCACCTTTATTTCTGTCTGTGAAATCTCTCGTCAGCTGCAGAATATGTAGTCATAGACTCACCCACCGAAAGAACTGGAAGAGACTTACAGATCAACTATCTCAACTCATAAGGAAGCTGAGCCTCAAAGAGAGACAGGAGGGGCTTACCCCAAGTTGCCCCAACTGATAGGGAGGGGTTGGGGCCCGAACAAAAGCCCCTGCATAGTTTGTCGTCCAGTGGTTCCTTCACTTTTCCTCTGCGGGCTCCACAGCCATACCTCTTGACATCAAAACTTCCCCCTCAAAATCAGATCCCCTCATATTTCTCCTTTCTCACGTTCACTTTGCCTTTCCCAGTGTCCTGAGATCATGGCCTCGGAGATACACCGGACCAGTCCCCATATTCCATCAGAGTGGTCCCCTGGCAGATGTCTACTGCAGCTGGATGGTGATGGAGAAGGGACTGGGTGGTGCTCCCCACCCTGACCCGACACTTGCAGAGACCGCAGTCAGGGGAAGCCCTACAGATCTAGCTGAGTCTCCACTGCTCACACAAAAGGAACACCATGTACATTGTGGCCTTTGGCAAATGGTGAATCAGATTTGCCCACTGCTCCAACTTCCCCTGGTTATATAAGTCATGAGCTTTTGAGAAATGATGTCTGTTTTTTAGGTGTTTAGAAGCTGTGTCATTTAATTTGTTAGATTAAATATTTAACTTATGTGTGGGCCCCTAATGAGTTTCTAAAAAGTTCAGAATGTTTAGAAATTTCAAAAATTACATAGCACAAGGAGTTTCTACTTGTCTAATAAGTGAAAGTATATCATAGGAATTGCAATAAAATACAACATGAAAGTAAGGACTCTGGACCTGTGATGAGAGTCAACATAAGCTACTTCAAGTATACCTCAGATATGATTTTGAGCTTCATGGAAGGCCACGGGAGAAAGAGAAAACACACTTAGTTCTAGAATCCTCATTTTGAGAGTGAAAGAAGCCATCCGATTTTGGGGAGGAAATAAAATTCCCTGCCACTGAATTAATTTTTAAAATAATGTTATTTGTTTTCTATTTATAAAAGTAATTCATGCTCTTTGTAGAAAAGTTGGAACAGATGTGTGTAAAGAATATCAACCATAACCCATTTCCCAAATATAACTTTGGTAGCATTTTGATATCTTTCTTTCCAGTCTTTTGTTTGTTTGTTTTTTTTAATATTGGGATCATGTAGCCTATGCATTTTGCAGTGTGTTCTATTCACAACATGTTATCACTAGCATTTACTCTTTTTTTTTATTCGAGAGAGAGCGTGAGTAGGGCAGAAGGAGAGGGAGAAGCAGACTCCCCACTGAGTGTGGATCCTGACCCCTGGGTATAACCTGAGCTAAAGTCGGATGCCTAACTGACTGACGCCTCCCACCCCGGGCTCCCCTCATTAGTATTTACTCTTAAGGTTAGGTAATCCTTTATGCGTGACCCTGAGTTCTAAAATCATTTCTCTCATGGTGCTTTGTGTGGCATGTTTAGGGAACACTGAGAAATGTAAGAAACAATGTCTACAACACTTTATTTTATATATAGCAAATGCACTTGAAAACTATATGATGGTTTATTCTAGTGATCATTGGTGAATCCTGAAGCCAGGACAATAAAAAGTAATTTAGTGAGGTGATTTTCCCAGATGCTAACCTTAAGCGGTGGGAGTATTTCACTGTTGGCGACCCAGTACGATTCAAGACAAAGCGAAAGGCTAAGGGATAGATAGGGAGGTCATGGCTCTTAGTAGAGCCTCCCTCATGTCACTTTTCAGAGATGGGCTCTGGATTCGAAGCTACATCAAGGTCTTGAGGAAAATCTATTTAGGTACTTGGATCTTTAGGATAATAAATAATACTTCAGGGGCGCCTGGGTGGCTCAGTTGGTTAAGCGACTGCCTTCGGCTCAGGTCATCATCCCGGAGACCCAGGATCGAGTCCCACATCGGGCTCCCTGCTGGGCGGGAAGCCTGCTTCTCCCTCTCTCACTCCCCCTGCTTGTGTTCCCTCTCTGGTTGCGTTTCTCTCTGTCAAATAAATAAAATCTTAAACAAAAATAAATAATACTTCGGTGAGCTAGGAAAGAATGTAACTTGTTTAGAAGTTCTCTCTTCCATTCCAAGGGTCACTTCAGACCTGAGAAAGAAAGGGTATGTCTCTTCCACTGACTCTCAAGTTTGGTTTCCAGTCAGTACATAAAATACTTTGTCTTTGTCTCTGACGCACCCAGCACTGTGAGGCATGAAGGGAATGTTCTATCCTGATTTTATGAATAAGGAAACCAAGGCTCAGAGGAAGTGAATGACTCCTCGTGGTCATTTTCCAGTAAAGGATGGAACTAGAGCTAGAATTTGGGCAGTCTAACCAGACCCAGGGTTCATCCCATTCTGCTGTGTTTTCTTCAGACCAGGGTGCTTGGCTCTGTTGGAAGGCTGACCCACATGGCTGCCATAACTATTCTCTATCCCAGGCATCTGGTACAGAGGTTCTTAAAGTGTGGTTGCTAGACCAGAATCATTACCTGTGAACTTGTTAGATATACAAGTTCTTGGACTCTAGGTAGACCTGCCCTGTTGAGCAAGAATTCCAGATGGTTCTGAGGCATGCTAAAGCTTGAGAATCACTGTTCTAGAAGTTTGCAATAAATACTGCCAAATGAATATTTCCTAGAAATCCCAAGACTTTCATTAGGATATTTGAAATATTCAAGAACTCCCATTTATATTTTTATTTGAAACATTTCAATGACTTCTCAGGAACCACTTCTTATTAACCAGTCCCCAGTAAGAAAGGAGTATCTTATCCCCCATGATGAGGAGGCCCAATATGATGTTCTGTACATAGAAAACATAGAAAAGAAGGCACCAGAGATGGAAATTGTAGCCCAGATATGAGATCAACATGTAAGGAATGTTAACTGAGCTCCCATTTTGTACACAGGCAACCCTTAAGTACTTTACTATCTTATTAAATCCTTACCACAACTAGAGGAAGTATGTATCACATTGCAGCCCCACTCTATAGATGAGCAAAACCAAGGCCAGGAAACTTGCCCAGGATTACAAACTAGTAAGTGCAACAGCCTGGTAAGATTCCAAAACCTAGGGGCTTGCCTACCTGCTCTTGTATTGTGCTTCTCATGCTCTGCACCTTCCAGTGGGGAGTGAGAGCATCGAGCAAGCCACAGGGAAAATGTAGAGTAGAGATGAGGTGGATGCCCCTTGCCCCTAAAACATCATTTAGTACATTGTTGAGGCCTAATAATGGTGTAGTGAATGATAAAATGAACTATCCACAAAGTAATTCTAATAGGAGTGTGGAAAAAAGTCTTGCCAGGGAGGGTGGGATCTGAGCTGGCATTGGGAAAGAGATGTAGGGAAAAGGCAATCCAGAAGACAGGAAGGATACCAAGTATGAATGCAGCAAATGGAGCTCCAGCTGATGTGGTAGGCAAGATGTTGCCTTGGAGGCATGGAGAGGGAAAGGAAGGGGTCCAGACAGGGAACTGTTGATAAAGCAGGGAAGAGAGAGTGGGAGCTTTGAGGACAGCCCAAGGAGGCTGAGGTTTATTCTGTTATCGGTAAAAGGTCGTTGGAGGGTTCTCAGCATGGGCTCCAAGGGGCCCAAGAAATAGTTGAGGGTGTTCTAGAATATCTGTATTAGTTTTAATTTTACATGTGGCAGAGGAAATTGTCTGGACTGTGGATCTGGGGGAGTTTACTGGGATGACAAAAAGAAAATCATCTTTCCCCGTTTTGGTTCATTACCATTTGTCGTAGTAAATACTATATCCCTGTCACTAAAACTCGTAGCAGATTTGATAAAAACGAGGTTATATAGTTTACTGTAAGAAGGCTGATGTACTGTCCTAGCAAAGAAGGAGGCAAAATCCAAAAAAACCATGGGGCCAAAAATGAAATGGAGAAGTTTTTATGATCTCTGTTATTCTGGGATAGAATAAAAGCAAGTACCTGATCTATTTAAAATAAATATTTATCACAAATATTTATTGTAAGTCCTCGTAGAACTTCAATAGGGCTTCTTAGCCAAAGACAAATCCCTAAAAGGAAGTAATTTCCTCTTCTGATATGCAGGTAGGTCTGTTTGAAGTACGCTGCCATTCAGCAGTGAAAAGTCTGGCAGACAGGGCAATAATAACATACACCGTGCAGGCACACAGTGCCCATGAGATCTGCCCTGAGAGGGAATCGACAATACCCCTTTGTTATTGATGTTTTCCTGATTAGCTGCCTGTTACCTGTTGTAGTTATTTTAGGAAAGCTCAGGTCCGAGACATTACAATGTCCATCCCCCATTTCAACAGAGTCTGGAGTGATTATTAATACTGAAAACCACTGGATTTGATCCAATGAAGGATATAATTGTAATGTTTTGAAATAAAAAAGGAATCACCCACCCCTTGCAGAATAATCCATAAGAATCCAACAACTCACTCTTTTAAAATAGCTATGTACTGTCCCTTAACCTGGCCACATTATCTCGTAAACAACCAGTCAACTATTGGTGGACATATCTTTGCAGTATTTTGCTTTTGAGTATCAAATATTAGTGATTATGAAAGTTCAACTCATCTATAAAGTTTAGTTCACTTTATATATATTGGCGTGTTGGTTGGCAAAGAAAACTTTTCTCTCCATTATATAGACCGAAACCATGACGCAGATAATGTTTCTGTGTTTCTTTTTTTTTTGTTAAGGGTTAGCCACAAAATACTGACTTTCTTATATTCCTACAACATTTTTAAAAAAGATTATTTATTTGAGAGAGAGGAAAAGAGCAGGAGGTAGGAAGGGGCAAAGGGAGAGAGAGAAATTCAAGCGGGCTCTGCACTGAGCACAGAGCCCAACTCAGGGCTTGATTTCATGACCCATAGTTCAAACCTGGGCCAAAAGCAAGAGTCAAAAGCCTTAACCGATGGTGCCACCCAGGCCTCCATATTTTTGCAATTTTCTATGCAAGTTTTCTATGCCCTTTAGATTGTAGGAAGGTAGCCTGACAAGCCTGGGCATTACACCATGATGGGCACTGGGAGTACAAGAGTGTGGAGCCTTCATGAAGCCCCATTTATTGGTCACAACATGTCAGATTTCCATAACTTAACCTCTCAGGCAAGGGTCCAACCTCTGGTCCCACTGGCAAAGAGGCAGGTGACTTCAGGAAGCAGATGATGGAGCCTACACGGGATGGCTCTATTTGGTGATTCCAAGCTCCGTGGGCTCCCCATGGACAAGCCACATCATGGAATTTCAATAAATAATGTAACCCCAGCTCCGGTTTCAGCCTCGGTCTTCACTTTCAGCATGAGGGCACCTTTGTTATTTGCAAGCATGCCTCTCCTCTGCACAAGGTATAGAAATTTGGCTGAGATTCACTGACATTTTGAGAACACGGGAGGGCCGGATTACTGTGTTCAGGAGTAGAGATTTTTTTTTTCCTAAATAGAAGCAATGTGAAATCCAGATGTGCAAGGATGTACTTTTTTAAATAAAAAAGAAAAGCTAGTTATCACTGACCTAGTATGTTTGCCTTGTTGCTCTATGAGGCCTTTGTCTTCAAAAGGTGCTGACTACCCGCCTTCTCAAATACCATTAGGGATAAATCACCTAGAGAGCTTGTTAAAAATGCAGACTGTGATTCAGTATGTCTGGAGTAGGGCCTGAGGAGCTCCATTTCTACCAAGAATCTACATTCCTGTCGACTGCTGACATTGTTGGGCTGTGGATCTACTTTAGTAGCAGGGCGATAAACAATTAGAATTTGCTCCTATCAAGAAAATTATTTCCCCTAGGGCCATTGCTAAAAATTCTCAAGGATAGATAAAGCACTTTTTTTTTTTTAAAGATTTATGTATTGGTGGGAGAGGGGCAGATGGAGAGAGAGACTTTTGGGCAGACTCTGCAGCAAGCATGAGTCCCACATGGGGCTTGATCTCACAACTCTGAGATCATGCAAGAGTCAGACGCTCAACTGACTGAGCCACGCAGGTGCCCTGGAGAGAGAAAACCCTCTTGATAGGACTTTATTGAGGGCTCTGTTCATTTTCCTAAGATGTGGTATTCTAGCTATAATGTCAATCTACAGATGACGAAAGAAGGGATCTGGGCAGGCAGTGGTATTATTGGGTCACCGCCTTCCAGAGCACTGGCACGTGCTTACCCCCATTTGAGCCTCACAGAGAATTTGGGAAGCACCTGGGAAGCTATTGTTATTGCCATTTACAGAAGAGGGACAGAGCTTTGAGGTCAGTGCAAGCACCTCTCTCTCCTCTACTGTCCCCCACGGGAGATGGGGTTGAGCAAAGAAACGCCTTGCTCACAGCTAGTTACATAACTGCAGAGGCTCTGGACTAAAGTCTTGGATGTTCAACACTCCACTTCTAGTAGATTTGTTTCGAAGGCCTCGTTTGCCTTCTACCCCAAGGTGTTTCCCTGAGGCTGTGGTATTTGCATGCAAACCACATTTTGAACACTTAGAATGAATATGTCTGGCCCTGAACTTATTGTAAGACTAAGAAGAGAACAGTAGAACAGGGTCTGTTTTATGACTTAGTAGAAAGAACTCCATTAAAAAAAAGATCTGATGGGAGTTAACTGGGAGAACACAGGGGGAAATTAAATTTCTCATTTTAGCTGCATCCTACTTCTTCTGCATCTTCAGCAGTCTGCTGTTGTCTTTGGAGAGGTGTCTGCAGAATCCCATCTAAGGTCAATATTATAAATAAGACATGTAATCACCGAATGATACTGATCTTCTGTCCCACTAATCCTAGTTGAGGTCTCAGAGTTTTCTACATCGTGCTTCTGGCATTCTCTTCCAATGCTTGGGAGATGAAGCACAAGTTGAGGCATCTTTGCCCTTCCCGAGCCTCCATCAAAAGATGATTTGAAGGGGGATGATCCTAACATTTGATAGAATTCAGAAATCTATTTGCTACTCTTGAAGGCTGATGCTCAGCATCACCCATTCTAATTGTAGCCCAATAATAGTGAGATCTCTTCCTTAGGAAGAGCTTGCAAGAGAAGCTATTGTGACTATTTAAGGGGGTATAAAATGGTAGACATGGTTGAAAGTTGGCTTATTGGGCAGGACCATAGCATGAGTTTTTAACAACCATGTGCTGCTGCTTTATTTGGTGTCCTCAAACTAAATGGAGATACAAATGGTATGCTTTGGTGATTGTTGACATAAACTTACGTTACATAAACTTCTACTCCAAACCCATGGATGGGGCAATTCTTTTAGAGCTGGAAACATACCTTCACATCCTGAGATCTACCCCATGGCTAATTTGAGGGGTCCTTTCTGAGGATCCCTGTATTAGAATGTGGGAGCAAAAACAGGGTTTTTTTGGTGCTTGTGAATTTGAGTAGCCTAAGAGCATCCTGCTAAATTCCTAGACTTACAGAAAGGATCCTATGGAGGAGAAAAATTCTTGTACCTCACTTATTTTGGAGTTACCCAGGGGTAGTTTTGTATTTTTATATAGGCCACTTTCAGTTTTTCCTCTGAGGCATGAAGTGGAGAATTTATAGACTGTTCTTCACCAGCGAGGTCAATTTCTAACCTTTTTTTTTTTTAAGATTTTATTTATTTATTTGACAGAGAGATAGAGAGAGAGCACAAGTAGTTAGAGCTGCAGGCAGAGGGAGAGGGAGAAACAGGCTCTCTGCTGAGCAGGGAGCCCGGCATGGGGCTCGGTCCCAGGACCCTGGGATCATGACCTGAGCCGAAGGCAGATGCTTAACCAACTGATCCACCCAGACACCCTCATTTCCAACTTTTTAGAGCCCAAATAATATTGCTGAGTGAATGAGCAGAAGCAGAGTTGGACATTATGTGGTCATCCCTTCATTTCCCAGGCAAAGATACAGAAGGTCTCATTGAGGCAGTCACTTGCTCAAGGGCACATTTATCTTACAAGACATCTGGGACCAATACACGTCTCCTGACGGCCCCTGGCCAGACAGAAAGCAGGGTGGGCAATCTGTCTTTTGTAATGGTAGAACTAGTGAAAGAAAATATTGTAGGTCTTGGAAAAATTCCCTCTCCAAATAGAAACACAGACTTCATCTCAGGTTATGGCTTCCTGGGTGATGGCCTGGAACTGTTGTGTGTGGGATATGATTACTGGGGTGAGTTTATTTTCTTTATGGGAGTACAATAAATAGAACATTTCCTGCCTTAGTCTGCCATTTGGAAAAGCTTTTCATTTCCCCTATGGGTCTCAGGGATTACAAAAGACAGACTTCTTTTCAACCATAGACCAGGCTAAGTTTGAGCACACAACTAAGCCAGGAGCAAGCTCAGAGTGAGTTTTTCTCAAGGCAGAGAAAGAGAAATGGGGTCTCCTTGACATCAAACCTGGCTCAGCTTCTATGTCTATAGCTATGATGTTATTTTTAAGAAGCAGAAGATAGGGCACCTGGGTGGCTCAGTGGGTTAAAGCCTCTGCCTTTGGCTCAGGTCATGATCTCAGGGTCCTGGGATCGAGGCCTGCATCGGGCTCTCTGCTCAGCAGGGAGCCTGCTTCCTCCCCTCTCTCTGCCTGTCTCTCTGCCTGCTTGTGATCTCTCTCTGTCAAATAAATACATAAAATCTTTTTTAAAAAAAGAAGCAGAAGATATCATGAAGGACTCCAATCTTCATGGGACCTCCTGTAGGACCTTGAAAGGAATTAGTTGGATGGGTTTGTGGGATAGGAGACACTGGCTGGTGGGAACCTTTCCATATTGCATGGTAGCATAGATGACTTTCTCTAGATTGTGTCTTTTAGTTTAGTGGTGGGGGGCGGTGAGCAGGAGAAAGGAGGGGCGGGCCCAGAGGGCAGAGTCACAGTGAAGGCACCTGATGTGTTGAAGGCTTGCTCTCCACCAAGTTCTGTGCACTCTTGTTACCTGTGCGATCTCCCTGGATCCCCCCAGGCATCGCTTTAGGGGAGAAGAGGTATGCAGAGGTGGGGATTTAACCACACAGCTTTCCCCCACACTCTACCTGCGGACTCAGGACCTTCAGCATGAGTCTGGTGTCTTGTCTTTACCTTGAGTGAATCCTTCACATTAAAGTGGAATAAACCTTGGTTGGACTCTGTATCCTAATCAGAAATTTTTTAGGATCTGAAATTAGGATCCTGAAAATCCTAATCAGAATTTTTCCTTCACTGACTTCAGTATTTTACTCTTTTAAGAGAGTCAAATGACAGGTAAGCCAGGGCTGGCAGGAACCCTTCCAGAGAATTTTGGCAAGATTCAGTGCTCACGGCTCCTATGATTATGTCTTAATTACTTACATTGATGATTTTGACTGAGATTTTAACTGTCTCCGCTCTCCTGCTAACTCACCCCACAGGTGGCAAGTCACCTGCATTTTCTGGACCTTGGTGGGGCTCATCTGAAAAAGAAATTGAATGAGGATAGAGAGATTTGGGTTGGGCTGAGGATGGGGAACCTTCCAACAGGAAAGCTTCTTCAGTGGTTTTCTGAGGTAACGTGCTGAAAATACTATGAAAAAGTGCTTGAGTAAAATTGTGGGAAGACAACGCCTTGGAGGCACCTTTCAAGGTGGAGGGCCAGCTGGAAAGCTCCATGCTCTCAGTGAATGTTCACGGAGCCTGTGTCAGGAGCTAGTGTGGTTCTGGAATCTGGGGGCCATGCTGGCTCACAGGATTTCCATTCAGTCAATAGAATTCTTACTGCAGATACAAGACTCAGTGATAGTTACCTTTTCTGAGCCACTTTTGGCCGTATTTTAGAGTGTCTTTCAAGATCATCCTTTTTACTTAATCCACTTTATAAATAAAAAAAAAGGCTCGGGATCGGGGGGTAAGGGGTGGCAATTACTTACACAGGATGACACAGTTATTTGAGCCCAAACTAGGTCTGGAACACAGGGCTTCTAATCCTCTGCTTGTTATTACACTCCTCTTTTTTGATTAAAGGGCTACCCAGTTCACTCAGACATCCTCCAAACATTCCGGCCAGGGTCTTCCCACAAGCAACTGTCCCAAATTCATAGCACTCATAGCAAGGGCGAAGTTAAACATCCCTGTAGTTTCCCACCTCCAGAGTAATTAAAAAGGAATATGTTTTGTTTTTAAGTCTTGCCTTTCCAACCAGCACTGAAGTAACTTTAAATAGAATACTTTAAATGGAAATTGAAGCAGCTCTGTGTTAAGAAGTGCTTCCCTTTGGCCTAGGCACCCATTACAGAAGCTCCGTCCTTATTAGGTTGTAGAGGTAGGAACTGACAGGAATTCACATGGGATTTAATAGGGAAAAGGCTGTGTGTCTGGTTTTCAGACTCTGGGAGGCTACTGTTACCATTCTTCCTTCTCTCCCAGTTCCTCACTCAGCTGGCAGATGCCTGAACCCCCACCACCAGAGCTCTATCCCTTCTGCTTGTATCTAGTCCACAGTCAATGCTGAACAATTATCTAGACTCCATCCTTAAGTTCAAATGCTTTCAGAGTTGGCTTTGAGAAATGGAAGTGGGGAAGATCCCATGTTGGCCAGGGGGAAGGGCAAAAGGGTCAGGGACCAGTGACGGTAAGAAAAGCAGATCTAGGGGACGGAGGGACTTCTGGAAGATAGGCTTTTGACTGCTTTGTGACCTTGCCTGTGATTGAGCTGGTGTTCTCAAACTGGAGAATTTCTGGGCAGATTCCCCTGATACAATGCAAACTGCAAGACCACTTGCTTATGGTTCCCTAAACACCCCACATTGTGTAATCAAGCTTCCAGACCTGGGGTCTGTGCCGTCACTTCTGCTCCGAGGTTCTCGCTCACTGTTATGCTTGAATAAATCCTCTTACCTTTAGACTCCTGATATGAGTCTAAGACTCGTATCATGAGTCTACCCCAAGACCTTCTCTGAACTCTTCGTGTTCCTGCTCTACCCATGTTCTGTCATTATCACACTTCAGTTACGGCCCGGACATCATCTCCTTGCCGTTTGCTCCCTCCACCTGGGCCAGCTTTTCAAGGAGAAGGACTGGTTTTCTTTCATCATTGAATTCCGAGGCTCTGCATGGAGCAGGACCTCAGTGAAGATGCCGGTACGGCTCTGTGGACCCGCCCTGCCCAAGAGCTCAGGTGACTGCACATGGTTCAGGGTGGGGTGAAAATCTCCTAGCACTACACAGTCAGGGAAGCTGAACTAGGACTTGAAGGGGTCCCACCTGTAGAAGAAGTGGAGTGTCTAGCCATTGCTGGACAGTGCCTAGGAAGAGGAAATATAGGTGAGCCCCTATGACCATGGGAGAGCTTGGGCCCGGTCACAGTGCTGTCTGTCACCCTCAGAGAGGACCCCCTACAGAGATCAAGAACACTCTTGTGCAGAGATGCAACCATGAAGCTCCTGGCATGGCTGCTACACTGACGTGAGGTTCTCTGGGCATCTTCCACCCAAAATATGCTCGCCATTCCTAGAACAGCTCAAAATAGTGTCCTTCTTTCAGGCCTATGCAAGGACTAACAGTGGAGGGAACAATGGTAGAAGTAGGGTGGGAGAAGGTGGGCCATGATCTGAAGGCATCTCCAGGACAGGAGTACCAGGGAATAGGGAACAAAACGAGTAAGGTGGGGCACCTGAAATCGCCCTGAGACTCTGACTCTGTGTTTAGATTGGACCTGGGGACCTCTTTTGTCCATTTTCTTGTTTAACACGTCCCTTAGGTGATTCTATTATATATCCTTAACTGTGAGCACCACTAGGTCAGAAGTGGCCTGATCGAACACTGGAATCCTTTTTGAGAGTGTTGAGGGAAAATAAAAAAGCTCTGAGCCCTACCCCAGATTAATTAAATCACAATATCTGAGACTGTGCCCTGGCATGGCGTTTTAAATGAGTGTTAGACTTCTTAAATTCTATAAATCTACTTCACGTACATATTATAAAATACTAATCTTGCAAAAAAAAAATTCCAGAGGGTCCCAGGTTTAAGTGAACGTATTTAATGAATCTCATGACTCAGATTTGATGTTAGTGGCATAAACTTTTCATCTGTCATTTTCAGGAGTTTGGGGTAGATGAGAGAGACTAAGCCCAAGTGAGAGGCAGGATGGCAGATTTTGTGAGCTCTCTAAAGTCTTTCCAGACCAGCTTGTGATGTTAAAATGCTATATCCCAAACTTCACATTCAGACAACGAAAGCAGTGGGTGGGACGAGTGATAACTGAGAGATCTTTGCTATCACAGGATCCCAAAGGCCATCGTTTGTGGGAGAGGCAGAGTTCAATGTCAAGATACTCTTGTCTGATATAAAGATAGGAGTTGCAGGTTCCTTCTGTGAATGTAAGGAAAATGGATTCATGATCAAATGCTGGAACTAGTTTCTCTAGCATTTCGAATAATAAATAAAAAATAGGTCAAAGGAGGGAAAGCAACACTTTTGACAGTGGCCTAATTAAGTGGAAAACATGTTTTCTCCACTAGGACTGGTATTCTCTGGGGCAGGCTTAAGTCAGAAGACATCTTCTTCAGATGAAAGTCATGTAGGAAGGAGTTCTGTTTAATTGAGGATGGAGATTTGTATCGCCCTTTGGCTTCCTATGCTTTCATACATTTCTGATGTGGGAGAATTCCGGCTTTTCACTTTCCTGATGCAAGCATTGAAATCCACAGTCAAGCCTCAAAGAACAGCATGATGATCCCATAAATATTTGTAGCAAAGTTTCCCAGATAGTCAGAGGACACACAGGCTTCCACTGGGCTTCAGTAGAAGATCACCAGGAATCTGCCACAACCTGTCCATCACCTTCATTCATCTATCTTCCCTGAGTTCTTATCTTTGGCACCTGAGCCACTTGAAAACAGTGCTTGAAGAAGGTAGCTTGGCATAGAAACTCAATGATCTTATAAAGAGCATGTGTGGGGGCGCCTGGGTGGCTCAGTTGGTTAAGTGACTGCCTTCAGCTCAGGTCATGATCCCGGAGACCTGGGATCAAGCCCCGCATCGGACTGCCTGCTCGGCGGGAAGCCTGCTTCTCCCTCTGTCAATCCCCTTGCTTGTGTTCCCTCTCTCGCTGTGTTTCTTTCTGTCAAATAAATAAAATCTTAAAAAAAAAAAAAAGAAAGAGCATGTGTGCATGTGCCTAGGATTGTCTCTACAGCTCCCGCAACATGCATCCCTTTCTCTTCTTCCTCATGGTCAGTTTGACACTGCCCTCATTTAGGGACATGGTGCAGCCAGTGGGCAGAGACCACCATTCTCCCTATGTTTGCTTTCTCTACTGAATGGATTGCTTCACACACAAAACCCTGAGCAGTAAGGGAGTGTTGAATTTTTGTGCCATGAAAGAGAAGTCTACTGACTCTTTACCAAGCCATAATATTTCACAAACAGGGATGTTTAATCGGCTCTTCCTAAATGTTTGTCTTCTGTGGTCATAATGACTAGAGTGGTAAGTTTATAAAGTGGAACATCATGTGTTTTATACCTACTACCATTCAGTTGTGTAACAACCCTTTTAGGTGTATATTTCTGCCCCTAGTTTGCAGATAAAGAATATGAGGGTGTGTGTGTGTGTGTGTGTGTGTGTGTGTGTGTGTGTGCATGCTACCTGCTGGGTAACATGCCACGCCAAAAGTTGGTGACTTTAAGTGACAAAGACATTAATTTTGCTCAGAAACCAGCAGTTTGGCCAGGGCTTCTTGGGGATAACCTAGTTTGCTTCATTAGCTGTCATTTGGGATGGTTTGAAGACTGGGCGCTAGCATTATCTGAAGTTGCACTCGTTCATGTGTCTGGTAGGTGATGCCACCGGTCAGCTGAGCCCTCGGAGGGAACCGTCAGTTGGAACACTATCTAGTGCCTCTTATTGTGCTGTGGCGGCCTCATGACCTGGGTTCCAAGGGCAGGCACCCCAAAGGAGAGAGAGCATGCTGGGCCCAATCTGTACCACTCTTTATGACCTGGTCTCAGAAGTCATACACTTGACATTCTACAACTCATCCAGGCAGCCATAAAGGCCCACCCGATTTCAAGAAGGCCAATATAGGCTCCACCTCTGGAGTGTATATGGAACTGGAAATAGGGCCCTGGCCACTTTGGAAATAAAACCTGCCCCATACAGCTGCTTGATATCAGGGCTGGAATTTGGACCCACGTCTGCCTGACTCCACACCTTGCCCTTTATACTGTACTATAGAACTCTGTGAAGTCAAGGACACAAGCCTGCCCGAGTGCAATGGAATTGGGTTGTTAAATATTATACCTGGGGCTAGTGGATCACAAAGAACTTAGAGGCAGAGGTTTGGATGTTGGGGCTTCCTGGGGCTTGGTGCAGATTTGTGATAGGAGAGTCATTCTGTCTTCCGAGGCACTGTAGGGTGACGTGCAAGACACACCAGGCCCATCAACTCCATATTTCTTGAAGACATCGTGGGTTCCCAGAGTTGCATAAAATAAAATAGTTAAATAAATAAAACAAATCACCAATTCCATGCTAATGGGAATCTTCTCAACTATCTTATTAGAAAGGGAGATCATTTGGTATAGAAAACATTAATAACAAAGAATACTAACTGACTTTCACTAATAAGAAAATCTCGGGTGTCTAATAACTGGAAAACTATCCAATTGAAATGAGGCAAACTCTAGAATAACGTAGAAGGGAGTGAGAGAGGCTGAGAGGCAGAACTCGCCAAGAAGAATGGAGACAAGCAAGCCCTGTAGTATTTCCACATTTTCTCTTTTCTTCTTTCTTTCTCTTTCCCTTTCCTTCTTGTCTTTTTTGGTAAGCTCAGGGGTTGAATAACATGTTCTAGGTCTAAGAGCTGGTGTTACTGCTGACTTAGGGAGGGTAATCACCTTGGGGTGCTCCAGAGGACATCAAGCATGAAGGGGGAGAGCCGCTAGCTGAGGGGGTAAAGGTCAGGAGGAGGAGGCTGTCAGCAAAAGAACATGAGGGTCAGAGGCAGAGCCAACAACAATATAGCAGAGCATTAAGCCAAGCGTGGGCCCTTCTGGCCCCGGGCCTCTTGCATCCGCATAAATGGTGGGCCCTTAAAGCCAGCCCAGCAGCAAGGAGGCACCCAGTGACAGGGAGGCTGCAGAAACCTGAATTTTAAGAAGAAAGGATAATCGAAAGGTCTAACAACAAAAGAAAAGTAGGAGTAAGTTATAAAGAAGGTGGGGGGGGGAGAATTGCTTAGGCTCAGAAAGTGATTGAAAGAGAATCATTTTAAAAGAGGGCATGAAGGAGAAGCAGGACTGGCAAGAGGTTTAAAAGAGACCCATTCATTCAAACAGAGGAGACATGAAAGAATAGAAATAAAAAGCCATGTAGGAGTGGAAAGAAGGGCTGGGGAAGGACATTGGTGTTGGGTGGGAAAGGGCAGTTCTTTCTCAGAGAGTGTGTGGAGGAGCAGGAGGTGAATACAAGCTCAGTGAGGATTAACATAAAGCTCAGGGGAGGCTGAAGGACACTCCTGAGAGGCCTCAAGCACAGCCATATTATGCAAGGCAGCAAGTTGTAGGCGTCCTTGGGCCCAAAGCCACGATCAGACCAGAGCAGTAACCACTCCAGGTCAAAGGCACCACTGGACCCTGCTCTCTTAGTCAGACCCTGAACACAGTAGCCTTCTGGGTATGGCACCCACACGTGCCTTTGAGAGGGGATATTTGCATAACTATATTGAGGTTTTATAATACTGTCTGGGGAGTTAACGTGTTGATGACAGGCACTGTATTAAGGGGTTACCTGTTTCAGCAAATACTTTTACCTTGCATGATGTTAAATTTTTTTGTGTCAACCTGGCTGGGCTGCAGTGCTCATTTAGTCAGATGTTGTTCTAGATAGTTCTGTGCTACAGGTATTTTTTGGATGAGACTAACATTTAAATTAGTAGATTTTGAGTAACACAGATTACCTTCTATAATGTGTGTGGGCCTCATTCAGTTAGTTGAATGCTGTAATAGAAAGACTGACCCTCTGTGAGGAAGAGGGAATTCTATCAGCAGACTGCCTTTGGATTTAACCTGCTCCTTGTCCCTGAGTCTCCAACCTAATGGCCTACTCCATCAGGTTATGGACTTACCAAGACTTTACAGTAATGTGACCCAACCCCTTAAAATAATTACCTCTATCTATCTATCTATCTATCTATCTATC